>RJWJ010013016.1:0-40775 GCA_004363605.1 Indri indri
CAGAAGAAAGGAAAAAGCTTTATCTTTTAGTACCTTTAATGACACTGTTTTATTGCTTTCTGGGCTCTGCATTTTCATTTTGCATAGGGCCCCAAAAATTACATAGCCAGTCTTGGTGCTAGACTCTGTGCTGGGCACCAGGGATATTAATTTGAATAACATGCGTATAATCTTTGCCTTCAAGGTGGCTGATGGGTCTGGAGTTTGGGCTCGATCAGGAGATCTACAAACTTTTCGTGTAAAGTACAATAGAGTAAATATTTTAAGCTTTGCAGGCTGAACAATCTCTGCCACAACTGCTCAACTCCACCTTCATAGTGCAAAAGGAGGCATAGGTTGTGTGTAAATGAATGAGTGTGACTGTGTTCCAATAACATTTTTAATATGGACACTGCAATTTAAATTTCATGTAATTTTCATATCACAAAATGTTATTTTTTATTTGTTTTAAACCATTTAAAAATACATAAACCATATTTAGCTGTGCGCTATATAGAAATAGGCAGCAGGCCAGATTTGGCCACTAGGCTACAGTTCACCAACCCTGGACTAGATGATTTCAAAGGGCCTTCCAGCACCCACTCAGGTGAGTCTCAGAGAGCTGGGTCTTTATTCTCACTTTGTTTTCTCCTATGGTTTTCTTGCCTTTATCTGCCTCTCTCTCTCTTTCTGTCATTCTCAGGTTCTCATTCTTGTGCTTTCTCTCTCTGTCTCTCTCTCCCTGTCTCTGTCTCTCTCTCTCTCTCTTTCACATACACACTTTCTCTTTCTCTCTCTCTCTCTCTGTCTCTCTCTTTCATTCTCTCTCTACATATACGTCAAACACACACTCACGCACCTGGGTAAAAAAAGCCATTGATACATCCATCTCAGCACAAGGAGTTCTTTCTTCTTTCAACTGGTGTTAAGTACTGGAGCCAGCGCTTTTTTCTGTAGGGGGCCAGCTGCCAAATTCTTGCTTCCCTCATAATTACAAAGCCATTGAAGCAGATGAGGTGGGGTCCAATGTAGTGTTCTACTTGCAGAGAAAAATATTGACACATTTAGGGACATAATAGGTAGATAAAGAAAAGCATGTCCTCTATTCTCTGCTCCATCTATATCCACAGACACATCTTTGTCAATGTGTTTTGAATAGGATACAAATGCGATATTCAGGGAAACAGTGGACAATTGTCACCATCTGCCATCTGCCCACACATAGGAGCTGGTTCAAGGAAGAAAACATTTGATTCAGAGAAACTCCAATGCTTCCTAAGAAGAATACAAATAATTCATTATATTTTTTTGATCACCTACTGTGTGCTTATAGCTGGAAGGCTATGAGAAGCAGGGAAGTGCAACGTAATTAAAAAAAAAAAAAAGTTTAGGCTGTAGAACCAGTCAGACTTGGGTTTGAATCCCTGGACTTTTTAATTTATGCTGCCTAGAAAAAATAGTAACTAAAACTCTTAGAGCTTAGATTTGCTTATCTATATAAGAAGGGTAATGACTACGATTCAGATTTGTTAACAAGGATTAGAGATTTGAGCTAATAGATATAAAGCACAAAGTATAGTGCCTGACAAACAATAAGCATTCGTTCAATGATAGTTGCTAGAAAGCTAGAGCTAGAAAAAGGCAGAGCCAAGAGTAAAGCCAGGATGTAATTGCAAAGCCCATACTTTGTCCTCGATAGAATGCTTGTGGAGTAGGCAGCCTGGAGCAGGAAGGCACTCCGGGGGACTGTAGCTGGGAAAACAAAGGCTTGATCAACTACAAATAATACCTTCCTCTTTGTTTTTTGGTAATTAGACCCTCTTTTTATTGTTTATTCCACCAGTCATCCAATGAATGCTGAACAGGAATATCCAGCAACTCCAAATATCTACAAAAAAGAACAATTTTTAAAACTCTGACCTCTTAGACCACCAGCTATTTGCCACCTCCGTTGTCTCTTCTGATTCTGTTCATTTATTAATATATTCAAGAGTGTTTATTGGGCATCTACTCTGTGCCATGCGCTATGATTTGATGCTGGGGCTACAATGGAGAATGGGACACAGTTCTCACCTTCAAGGAGCTCACAGTCCAGTGAGGAAATAAACAATTATATGATGGTAGCAAAAGAACTATGATAGGGGAAATATTATAAAAGCACAGAAAAATGGCATCTAAACCAATCTAGGGGGGCAGAGAAGGTTTACAGATGGAAGTAACCTTGTATCACTTTGTAATCTTGGCGCCTCATAATTATTTCAGTCTACAGATGGAAGTAATTTTGCATCACCGATATTTGAACCCAGAGTGAGAGGTAGCTAACCAAGGAAGGACTGTGACAGAAATGATGTGGCAGGCAAAGGGAACAGCATATAAGAAGACTTAGAATACCACAATGAGACCTCACCTCACACGTATTAGAATGGCTATTAGCAAAAACACAAAAGATAATGAGTGTTGGTGAGGATGTGGGGAAAAGGGAATGCTTGTACACTGTTAGCAGGAATGTAAATTGGTACAGCCATTACGGAAAACGGTATGGAGTTTCCTCAAAAAATTAAATATAGAACTACCATATGACCCAGCAATCCCACTTCTGGATACATATCCAAAGAAAATGAAATCTGTATGTTGAAGAGATAACTGCACATTCACGTCCATTGCAGCATGATTCACAGTAGCCAAAATATGCAATCAACCTAAGATGTTCATTAACAGATGAATGGATAGGGAAAATGTGGTATCTATACACAATGGAATACTATTCAGCTTTTAAAAAGAAGGAAATCTTGTCATTTGTGACAGCATAGATGAACCTGGAGGACATTATGCTATGTGAAATAAGCCAGGCACAGAAAGACAAATACTTCATGGTCTCATTTATATGCGGAATCTTGAAAAGTTGAACTCATAGAACAGAGTAGAATAGTAGTTGCCAAGAGCTGAGGATGGGGTGGGGGGATGGGGACATGTTGATCAAAGAGTACAAAGTTTCAGTTGGACAGGAGAAATAAGTTCTACAGATCTATTGTACAGCATGGTGACAATAGTTTTACTTGAAGTTACTGTGAGAATAGATCTCAAATGTTCTCACTGCAAGAAAATAATAAGTACATGAGGGATGGATATGTTACTTAGCTTTATTTAATCATTTCACAATGTATACATGTACTAAAATATCACATTGGACATCACAAATATATATAATTTTTATTTGTCAATTATACCTTAATAAAGCTGGAAAATAAAAAATAAATAAAATGGTTTTTGAAAAGAAGACATGGAGGCAAAAGGAAAGCATGGCGTACTGAGGAGTAAGGTCAGTCTGGCTAGAACCTGGATTCCAAGGGCAGTGGTGGCAAGCTTGGAGGCCGCAGGGGCAGGCAGGGGCGGCATGATCACATAAGGCAGTTTAAACAATATTTTGTCAGTGGAAATTTGCATTGGATTTCTGAATGTCACATTTGCATTTTTGAAATTTTACTCTTGTTTCAGGTCAGAGAATGGGTTGAGGGAACTGAAACTAGAAGCAGGGAAACCACCTCATAACTGTGTGATCATGGATAAATTCCTTTACATTCCTGAACCACAGTTTCTTCATGTATAAAATGGAATTATGAAACATATCTCATAATATTGTGGGGATATATTATCCAGTATAAGCTCAGTGCCTAGCCCAAACAAGTGTTTATCTATGCCCACCTCCCACTCTACACCAGTGCTTAGCACAGAGTTATATATATTAACGCAATAGGTGCTAAGCAATGTGCATCTATGACTGCTTGAGTGACTACTATTTTTTGGAAGCATCAAAATGAGGTGCCCAGTGATATTTATAGATAGGGAGTAGACAGCCGCTACTCAGGGTCCTGAACGACTAAAACAAATCTTGCCCTTAAGTTCTTAAAGCAAAGCACATTCATCTATTGGACAACATCTGCCCAAAACATCCACCAAAGCTGAAACATGAAACAAAACAAAACAAACAAATAAAAACACTTGAAACTGGTGGGCCCCAGTGTGTGTCCTGTTTGAGAGAACTCCTTCTGGCCAGGAGGCAAAGCCAATGGGACTTCCTTTCCTAAGTCCTCATGGAAGATCATGCCTGGCTTCCTCTGAGGGTGAGAGGAATATCTCTTTCTAAGTGGAGGAGGTCCTGGGACCCTTCTCTCCTCTGCAGCATCTTAGAATTAAGGAATTTAGAGAAACCTTGGAAAAGAGGCCCACCTCTGCTATAATGGCCTAATTTGTGCCCTTGATGTGCACAGCTCCTCATGCTTTGTGAGAAGTGACATCGTCAATCCTAGGGTGAATAAAACAAGAGGGGAGGAGATCAGAGCATCTGTAAACCCTGGTGGGACTATCTCAACAATATCTAGATGTGTATCTCTGACTTTCACTGGGACCCATATTTGCCTGGAGACTTTAAAAAGGGCCTTATTAGGGAAAGCATTTCATTTGGTGCCAAATCAGGCCCAAGTGGGCATTCCCAGTGCCACCAAAGATGGTGAACTGAGAATAAGAGGAGTGGTTATCCCCTGAAAGTGTAAAATGCACCTTAAAGCCCAACAGATAAATGGGAAAAGTCAGCTCTCACTGTGCGAAATATAATGAATGAACAAAATAACGAAAAAGAATTCAAACCCACCAAATCATCTTTAAAAAAAAAAAAGGATTAGCACATGATAGCACATGATACCTATTATTTAGCAAAAAATATTTTAAAAGTTACAATACCCCATGCTGTCAAGGCTATAGTAAAATCTTTATCTCACACACTATTCGAGAAAGTATAAATTGGAATGATCCTACTGGAGAGCAAATGGGTAATATGTACCAAGAGTAATAAAAAGGTACATACTTTCTGACTCAGTAATTCTGCTCATGAGTATTCATCTCAGAGAAATAATCCAATCCAAATGAAGGAAAACATTATATTCAGGAAGATGTTTACTGTAATGTCATTTATAATAACAAAATAATAATCATATTAAATGTCTTATATTTAAGTAAACTATGCACTTTCAATAAATGGAACATAATGAAGTCATTAAAATAACGTTTCCAATGACTGTATAACAATATTGGAAAACTTCTTATGACATAATGTAAACTAAAAATAACAGAATATGGAAAATAACAACATTGTATTTATGCCATGATTATATCTTTGTTTTTAATATATTAAATACCTATGCATTACAAGCACAGATACTTAGATAAGGACTAGAAAACAGCATGGAAAAAATGAAAATAGCTGTTGGGATGTTGATGTTTTGTATGTATTTTTCTCTTTTTTATTTTGATATCATTGATATTATCATTTAATAATATTGTATACTACAGAAAGAGTATTAATATTTTTGAGGCATAGGCTTAATAGTCAAAAGCTCAGTTTAAATTTTAGCTCTGTCACTTACTATCTATGTGACTTAGAGCGATTTACTTAACCTCTCTGAGCTTGTGCTTTCCTCATCTCTGAAATGGGGTTAAATACTGGCATTATGAGACTGTTGTGAGGATAAGATGAATAAATGTAAATAAAGCACCTTTTACGTAGTAGATGTTCAACATAAGATTTTTACTTCTTAATTAGCTGTTTTCTGGAAATGATTAATCAGTTTATAAAGATATATGTATCAAAAAAGTTTAAATAAATTAAAAATGTTAGAAAAATTAGGCAAGGGAAAATAAGGGCAGTTCAATAAATATCAATTCCCCTTACTTTCCCAGTTCCTGTCTATGAAAAGTGTAATGGAATTTTAGAATATTCTGGCTGAATTGTTGAGAAATCAGAGGTAAATCATGCTTGTTTTTCAAAACTTCTTTTTCAATAACAAAAAAAGAATAGGAAAAGAAAGACATAAAGAGACAGCTCCCCCACCCTCCTTTATTCCTAAACTGCATGCATGCACACACACACTCTCACTCTTCTCATCAGACTTCAAGATGTGTCCCTGGAGTTCCAAGAAAATAACATTTTGGTCTTTTTTTTGTGGTGAACACATTTGCTTTCCCCACGTAACAAAAGGTATCATTTTGCTTTTAATTACGGGTTGTTATTATGCATTGCTTTTATTTGGCAAAGATGTTTGTTTCAGGAAAATTAATTTAGACAGTTCCATTTTTCAAGCAACAATACCTTCTGTCCCAGGCTTACAAAGAACAATTAGATCTGGATTCTTTCCCTACAATCAAGCTGGCAACTTCTTGTGGAAAGTCGTGGTTGATCAGCATGGAATGGAGCTTCCATGAGCCAGTCAAATGCAGAAAACAGACTTTTCTGGCCTGGCACTTTTACTTCCTGCAGTATATATTAAATATAACTCTGACATTGTGCAAGAGGCATTGCTCTGCTTGAGCAGGAACACAGATTAATGTTGCATCACTTTCAGTGCCAGAGTTTTATCTTGAATGTCGTGATATTTTTCACAGGAACTCCACAGTTTTGTGCAATTCAGCAAACATGACTGAGGGCCTGCTATGTGCCAAGTACAGTGGTAGGAGCTGGAGATACTGATCTGAATCACACAGTGTCCTTGACTGCAAAAACTCTCAGTCAGATGACTCAGACAGATAACTGCAACACACAGTGATAACGTCTGTGGCCAAGGGTAGTACAAGGTGCTAAGGGAGCCTTGAAGAGGTACCTATCCAGCCTGGGAAAACAGAGGCAGCTCCCAGGGGGTGATGATGTATGAGGGAAGTCATATATGAAGGAAGAGGGGAGGAAAGCTTTTCCACGCAAAGGGTCTTGGATTGAAAATAGAAGTCTTACAGACTGTGTACCATTTACCCAGAAGTTATATGTCAAGCACTAGGCTAACTGTTTTACTAGTAGGCTAACTGCTTTACAAAGTATTTAATTGACTTGCCCATGGTCACTTACATAGTGTGTGGTAGAAAAGGGTTCAAAGATGGTAAATTATTGCTCATACAGCTAGTTAAGTGGCAAAGCTGGGGGCGGAACACACAGTTTCCGGCTCCCGAGTGTTTCCAATCCAACATTGCATTTGGTCCTTACCACGGTTCTGTGTGGAGCTTCTATGAGCTACTTTGCACACTTGCTAAATATGAAGGAGAATGGGAACAAAAAAGACTTTATTGAACACTTACTTGAGTGTAACAGGATCTTTTTAGCATGTAAACTCTTCCACGTAGGCAGAGAGTGGCCTTGATACTCTGAAAAAAATCTGAAGCTTTCATGTTTTATCATCCTATGTTTTATCTTTTAAAAAATGATATGAATTTTATATCCTATCCCGCACTATAATAACATTTGTTGTAATATAAAACTTCTGAATGAAATTATATCCAGTTTAAAAATTTTTATACCCATTTTAGAGACATGGAAATGAGAGAGACGTGAAGTCATTTGTTCAAGGGCTCTGCCACTCATGAGTGCATGCGCTAGGACTGGTCCTGTTTTCTGCTCTTTGCTCTGATCCATGGCCGAGACCCAGAGCTTCTTATTCTGAGCCATCACATGTCACCTGTCTCTGTGCTCCTAACCTTTATTCAAAAGCGGCATGCGAGTCTGGTCTGCTGGTATGTCCCTGCAGGAGCCAGGGCAAGTCCTACCACCCTACAGGCCTCAACATACCCTTTCTAAGGATCAAAGGATAGGAATTGCGAGTTATGACCTCACACCTAGTATCATCTAATGTCTCCTATCCTTATTTTTCTTTTTTTCCATGTCTTTAGTTACATGTTTTTTTTTTTTATTTTGTTGTATTTCTTTTATTGTAAGCTTCTTCAAATTCTTTTTTGGAATTTGCATATATATTATATATGAAATAACTAAATATATAAAGAAACACAGACCGCAGTGTTGCAGGGAGATGCCGTAGTCATCTTAAGAACTGAATGTCAAGCATAAACAGACTCATTAGCTCCCAGAGACAGAGGGCAGTTAGGGCCTCATCACCCATCTGGGTTCCTCTTCTATTCTTTCTTAAAAGTCCAACCTACATCCTCAGTGAAAAGTAAAATACTTCCTGTCCTTCAGAGGCTACTTTAATGACTACCTTTTAAAGGATGCCCTCTTGATAACTCCTCAGTTAAAACCACTTGGATCGAATAAATAACATGACATTAGAGCTCAGGACAAATTACTAGCTAAATTCCTCCCCTGCCTCTCCTTCCCCACCCCACCACCTTGCTTTCCTTAGCAATTTTTTTCTGGGCATCTGCACTTTCCTAGGCACTGGGATATGGGCATAAATCCCCATTGTCCACTCTATCAAAGGAGACAGAAAAGTGAACAGTATAGAACAATGTGGCAGGTGGCTTCCTCTCTGTGGCCTGAGTTTACTTTTCTTTAAAATAAAGTAGTTGAACTAGTTTATCTCCAAAACACCTTGCTCTGACATCCCAACAAGCTGTGTTATGGGATAGCCTCACTCACATGCTGGCTTTTGACATACTTAAGGATGAAGAGCAATCACAACTTTAAAGTATAATTTGAAGTCCTAAAAGGCAAGCCTTTTTAATTCTAAAGTTTCATTCCACAAATGTTGTGACTTATTCAAAACATATAAAAATAATTTATAATCATGGGACTTGCTCTGGTAATAAGCCGAAATATCACATCTGCAACAAGATTCTGAAGGCCCTATTAAGGAAGGTATAGGAAGAGTACAAATACATGAAAAATATTCAGTTTCTGACCTTGGAGGAGAAGGCAAAGGATGGGAGATGGAGAGAGAAGAGGTAGAAATGGGGAGAAAAGAAGACTAACGTGTAAACATCTAACTGCAATGCGAGACATATTATGTAATCAACGCTTGGATGCTGCGGGGCCCATAGGTGCACTGGGTGGGCATTTGTTAGCCTGGAGCTCTACCCACTGTCACTTTAGATACCATGTCTGTTCTTGCAGGTCTGCTCATGGCTTCATTTGGCTAGAGCAGAGGATAGGGAAGAAACCATTACTGTCCTTGTGTAATCTTCTGACTCGTGACTGGAACAGCCTTCCTCTTGCTGTCTCTTGATGCCTGGGTCTTTCCTCCAGAATGGAGGAAGGCGGAGTTCTCCAGCACAAGCCCGCCTGAGACTGTTTAGGATTTGAGGATGAGGCATGTGTTATTTCTCTCCAGCAGGAGTGAGGGTTCCAACTGTTTATCCATTCCTCTTTAGGAACCCGATGGAGGCTTCCGTATTCAATCATTTAACACATATTTAGACAGAGCTCACTCTGCCAGGAGACTTAAACACTGTCCTTCCTGTCATGGAGCTTAAAATGTAATGAGAATAGCATGAATCAAATGTAAGCATAGGTAAACAGAGAATCTCAAAGATCACACTTGAGTTGTATCTTCTCCCATGCCCTTGTGCAGAGGCCATTCCAGGTGTACGCTGTCACCTACTGCAGCTCATGCTGCTCCTCTGCCTAGAAACCTGGGAATCAGCCAAGATTTTTTTCCTCATCCCTCACAACTAACTGCTCTCACACTAAATTGAGCATAGGTTTCAGGGGCAAACAAAATGGGTTTGAATCTAGGTTTCTCCACTTAGCAGTTGTGACCTTGAGCAAGTAACCTAACCTCTCAAGCCTCAGTGTCTTCATTTTAAAAAGGGGCAATAACACCTGCCTCACAGGGTTGTTGTGGGGATTGGCACATACTAAGTGCTCAGCAAATGGCAGCTGTTTCAGCCACTGCTACTGTTAATTCTACTTGCAAAACGTCTTTGCAGTTTCATATGCTCCTCTCCATTTCCACTTGCCCTGCTTTTGTGCAGGCCACCAGCGGCTGAACTAAGATGCTCCTGTAAGTTTCCCTGGGGATTAAATATACTTGCATGCCTGGATTTTCCAACAGCATAAAGCTACAGAAGCAGAAACTACTCTGCAAAATATAGTGAAGCAATCTCACATGTGCAGCCCCAGGTTTTGTCTGCTACACCATTCTGCTTCCCACTAGCTTTAACCCCTAGCTGTGGGATTCTATTTCAGCCTTGAGTGATGTTCACTCTCTCCCTCAGTAACAGGCTAATGCATTTTTTATTATCCTGATGGGGGTAGGGGCTGGAAAGCGAGGGTGAGCCTTGGCCACTGTTCAGGTTTCCCTAGAAGGCAGTGGGATTGAGAGATGCTTGGGAATGGCATCCAGATATTGGCCAATGGGCCAGGGTAAGGCTTGGGGGATACGTTGAACACTGGGCACAGTACCTTTCCCCATATTTTTCTTGGGAGCATTATTTGATTAATATGTCTGTCCTCCCCACTTCACTATTTAAAAGCTCTTTGAGGATATAGGCTGTTGTCTTTCTCATTCTATCCGCAGCAAGGTGCCTGGTACATACACAGCAAATGCTCCATTGATATTTGTTGAATTAATATATAAATAAATATATGGAGAGTGGTGGAGGCAAGGAGCTATCTGGGAAAGATGCATTGCCCATCAGTTGTGCAGCAAGAGGAGAGGTAGAAAGAAGGCCTTGTCAAGGGCAGAAGCCAAGGTTGGGAGCAGCAAGGTGGCAGTGTGCAGAACGGTCCGGCATATGGAAGGCCAATGTCCTGCTTCAGTAAGGATGGGCATGAGCTCAGTGCCTTCAGATAGTGTTTCCCAAACTTTCGTGGTCCCTGCTCTCTTTCCTTGCAGAGGTGACAGGCCCCTCCCCACTCCTTCCTCCTGCCAAGTCAGAGTCAATCTTCTACACATCACACTGACCAACCTAATTATTGTCTGAAGTTTGGTTCTATAAATAATAGGTATTTTTTGTTTGTTTTCCAAATATAAGGTTATGTCATAATGTAAAAACTGCTTTTTCAAATAACGCATAAAACTCGTGGAGATTTTTGACACCCTCCTCGAAGGCATCAAACTAAGAAGTCTAGTCTTTATCAAAAATGCAATGAGAGTTGTTAAACTATTTGCAGAAAGGAGCAAATTTAATTTTAGCATTATCAATCCTGCAGCCAGTGAGGAGGCTAAACTGGAGTGAGATTAGAAACAGTGGGTTTAAAGAGAGGCCAGTGCCACGTGAGATATATTCCTTGGAGTAGGTTGCACTGGGGGGTAGGGCAGGGAGGGGGCATGAGATCCCCAGATGCCTGGAAAGTGACTGTGGCTGGGGGAGGGAAGGAGCTGACCAGGGAAGGGAGGGGTTACAGAAAGGGAAGGCCCTGAACCCTGAAGCCAAATGTGCGCCTGTGCCCCTTTGCCTCTATCTCAGGAGGGTGTTGATCCCTGGGTCCTCCGCATGATGGCTGGCTGCTGGAGCGACAAGAGAATCCACAGGGATTACTGGTGCTCTTCTTTAAATCATCTCCAGTCTATGCCGTGAGAGACTGACTTTTCCCCAAATAGCTATCTTGCATGAAACGCAGAAAGCAAAACAGAACACATAATCAGTGACTATTCTCTTCTACCACGCAGAACCCCACACATCAAACCAGCCACTGAGCTCCCAGAACACCATGTCCCTTCTCATTCTGGGAGGTAATTGCAATGCAGTCGTGACCAAAAGGAAAAGTCCATTTTTAACCATAGCCTCATAATTACCCATTCAGATGAAGAAGGCCAAATTCTCTGTGGCCCAATCTCTGGGTCCCCAAGACAGAAACAGAAAGGGTTTTGAGGAAAATTATGGGGGCAGTACATGAATGTTCTGTGTGTATGTGCATCCACTGAGAAGGAAGGGGATCAGTGGATCCTGTCTAGTTGTCATATTGGTAACAAGTAATCAGCAAATCTTCATTGAGCATCATCTATTGGTCAAGTGCTGGGCTAGTCCCTGAGAGGAGAGAAATGAAAAGGGCTTTAGCCCTTGCCTTCAGGGAGCTCACACAACCAGTGGAGAGGATGGAGGAGTAAGCAGTCCGTGGAAATGCAATGTGATGGTGCTCTGATGGGGAATATTGGCAGAGGGGCCAAGGATGAGGTCCAGCCCAGCCTTGGCAGGGTAAGAAAGGCTTTACAAAAGAGGGGGCATGTGTGTTAAGAGCCAAATAACAAGAAGGAATTAGCTAGGCAATTTAAATTAGGTATAGCGTTGTTATTCCAAGCAGAGGACCAACATGTGCAAAGGCCTAGAGATGAAAGCACAGCAAATTTGGCAACCAGAAGTGGTTCATTATGGCTGGAGCTCAGAGTCTGAGAGGACAAGAAATGGAAAGCACGAGCCAGGTTATGGATGTCCTCCAAGAGCCACTAAAGGGTTAGACCTTATCCTATATGCAGCAGTCCCCAGTCTTTTTGGCACCAGGGACCAGTTTCATGGAAGACAATTTTTCCCCGGACAGACGGGGGTGGGGTAGCAGGGGTGGAGCTCAGGCAGTGATGTGAGCGATGGGGAGCTGCAGATGAAGCTTCAGATGAGGCTTCACTTGCTGGCCCGCAGCTCACCTCCTGCTGTGTGGCCTGGTTCCTAACAGGTCACGGACCACTACTGGTCTACAGCCCGGGGCTTGGGGACTGCAGCTATAGGAACCCTGATAAGTTTTAAGATGTACATTCTAGAAAGCTCACTTCAGCTGCAATGTGGAAGATAAACTGGAGGAGGCAAGACTAGAAGCTGGGAGACCAGTTAAGAGGCTGTTGTAAAAGGCTGGATGCCAGACAGTGAGAAGCCCAAAGGCTCAGCCTGAGGCAGCACAGATCTGGAGCCAACACTCAGAGCTCCTCGTTCTCAACCATTGTGTTCCCCACTCTGCCTGTTGCCCTCTGTTTAGAGTGATTCTTCCACTTTCCCCCAGTTTCTCCTTCCTGTTAGACCCCTGGAGGTTGATGTACACCCTTTTCATGGATGAGTACCCAATCGCCATCTGGTTTAAGTAACATGCTTTGCATAACACAGCTCAGAGATTATAGAATCAGAATTCACACTTTTGTCTATCTGATTTTGAGTCCAGTTCTCTTTCTTCAAAGTACCTTCTGAAACTGCCGTCAAAGGGGCTTCAGATGTGAAAAAGAAAGTATCTTCCAAGTTGACTATTGCCTGTAAGGGTCCCCAGATTCAGAAGCTTTTATCTATATCAGTAGCCTGCAGTAGCTGGGCTTTTCAAACTGCCTCCTTGTGACAAAATAACCAAGTGGTGTCCTATTGGTGTCTTGTTGATTAATGCTACCTTCCCCGAAAAGAAAAGGATTAGAAACAAAATCACAGTAGTAAGATCAAACATATTAATTATGACCATAAATATATGTAATTTACACTCTTCTACTTCAAAACAAAGACTCACCCTGGGACAAAAAATAGTAACATAATGTTGCACAAGATTAAAAGTTCATTTTAATCTTTAATTTATTATACATTTAAACTTTCATTTATTATATATAAATATAATCTCATTAAATATGCACACATAGTGAGAAAGATGGTAAGAAAATACCCAAAATAGTAACTATGGTTCTCTTTCAGTGATAGGATTTCACCAGCTTTTTACTTTTACTCTGAATTTTCTGGAAATTTTGAAAATGACAAAAATAAGCATGTGTTATTTTCATAATTACAAATTTTTAAAGATAGGTTCTTTAACTTAAGATGGGTATAGTTTTCACTGAGAATAACTGAACCCACAATAGGTCCAAAATTCCTGGGTAAGGTATTTAATAAGCCCAGCTTTTAGTAATTCCAGCGTTGGGGGCAGTCCCCTGTCACCAGAGGTGGGGCGACATTGTACTAACAAGACAGCATCCACTGGATGCATGGGGGAAGAGTGGATAACCCTGGGAGCAAGGATGCTGGTAGACAATTCCTTGCACATCCACTATGGATAGTTAGGCAATTCCTGGGTGACCAATTCAGAGGTTGACCTTAGAACCCCCACCCTCCATCGTATTTATGAGGTCATACTCAGCATTCACCACGTGGTGTTTATGCACAGAGATGGGTTTCTTCTGAATGTCCATGGGGCGCCATGTTTACCAGGGAAGGCTGGATGCAGGATTCACACATAGCCAGGTGTCCACATACCAACTCCTGATTGACCCTAACACTGGCAAACCCACACTCCCTCAGGAGTCCATGAAATACCACACAGGCACACTTGGACACATTCCCCTCCATCTAGGTGTGGCATTCCTTTGCCTAAGAAGAATGTCCTCTCCATCACCTCACACACACACACACACACACACACACACACACACACACACACCACACGTGTGAAGGTTCTGCCTTCCTTAGACTGTAGCCGTTGGTCAGCTAGTGGTTCAATAGCCAGCAGGCGCTGTCTGCCCATTAAACCTGCCACCTATCTTGCTGACTTCATTTCCTCCACCTAATATTGCATATCCTACCATCCAGGCAGTGAATGTATCATCTCCATATAAAAGACTCTTATCTCTCTTAGGTGGCAACTGATTATAATAATTTGGTAATTCTTTATTTCCAACATGGTCCATCTATATATAACTGATTGTACATTATTGGTCAAATTCCACAAACCATGTATCCTATTTTTACAAATTCCACATCCATTGGCAATCTCAAATGATTATGCTAGGCAGACTAGGAATAAAAAATTTTCACTTTCATTTCATTCCTTTTATTTTTGAAGGACTTTGAGGGAATTATTTGAATACTCTGGCTTCTTAGCTAAAAATTGTTGCAGAGTCATTCTGGAACATACATTTTTGTTTTCATTTGCATATAGAACATGAAGATTTTGCAATCCTATCTTAAGAGCCACAGGTTAAAACGATAGCCTCCACTTATCCGTTTGTGCCACTAGGTGGTGCACACATATGTCAGTGAACTGTAGGTTAAATGGGCTTGTCACTAGGTTAGATTTAATTTATCATCGCAGAGGTGGTACGGACAGTAGGAGATGTAGGATTCCAGGAGAGACAGGAATCCTGTGGGCAGGAGTAAAGGAAGGAAGCTCTTCCAAGATGCGGTGAATAGGCAGTGTTGCTGGCTGCAGAAATGGCAGGAGCAAAAACACAAAGGCAAGAAACCCCACAGACGTAGCAGAGGAAAAGTCTTGGAAAAGAAGGAGCATGCTTAATTTCCATGCTGATTAATTCCTAATTAACAGGGTTGTTGCAGAGGGAATAATAGAATGTTTGAAGCATTTGAACTAGACGACATTAAACATTCCTTCCAGGCCTTTGTTCTGAGCACTAGAAGCCCAGCGATGAAATGACATAATCCTATCCTTGAGGAAGAGCCTAGTGAGAGAGACAGACAAGGAAACAGACAATAAGGACAGAGCATGATAGAAAAGGTAAATTTTCCAAGATGCATTGGAAGAACAAAGTGTGAAATAGTCTGCTCTGAGGAAGGGAGAGAAGGGGACTAGTTTTGGGAATTGGGGTTCAGAGAAGGCTCCGTGGAGGTCTTGAGAAGTGAGGAGAGATATCCAGGAAGATTACAAGAGGGTAGACAGAGCGGACAGATGAGCAAAGACATGGAGGTTGGAAAGGATAATATGGATTTGGGGATTAGTTCAGTTGAGTTCAGCAAACACTTACTGAGGGCTACTCTGTGCTGTGGACTAATTTTACTGAGGTAATAGATGTTCTAAGCCCTTAAGATGCTTCTCATCCAGTAAGAAAGTCTCACACATGCACAGAAAATTGCCATGTGAGAGGATAGCTTAAAATGTGGTCCCTTTTAAATTCTGACTCTGACCTTCGAGCCCCCAGTGTCCTGGCTCAGGGGTTCTCAGAGAACTCTACGCCGGAAGAGGAAGCCCACAAGCACAGTACCTGGTTGCACTGGACTCAGTCACAGGTGGTATTTCAGTCTCGGGTGCTCATTTTAGAATTGTGAAGTTTGAGGCCAGAGACATACAGTAATTTATACAAAGTGACACAGAGGAGAGAAAACACAAGCCCAGGCCTGTCTGACTCCTGTCTGTTTTTCTTCCCTTTTTTTCCTATAGGACCCTGGACACAAAGTCACCATTTAGCAATAGCTCTTAATTAGGAAATAGATACTTTCAGATAAATAGACCACCTTTGCCAGCTGTGATCATCACAAAGCCAAGCTTATGAAAAAAGGACACAATGGATTCTTCCCTCTTGTATGAGGAAAGCGCCAAGCCACATAGGTTGGCCTGGCAAAGGCAGCTTGAGCCAGTTGTCCCACTGGCCTGGTTCTGTGTTTGGGAAGGAAGACGGTCTGGCTCCAGCATTCCTTCTACCCCACATGTGTGTGTGTTTCATTTCAGCGCGAGGATATGTGCTCACTATGCAGATTAGTGACATCTTGGAGTTGCATTGTTTGCTCGAAAATGTCAACTGGAATGAGTTATGGGCTGGCAAGAAAACAAGTACGTGTGATTGAGAAGGCCCCAAAAGGGTACAGACTTGCTTTTAGGCCCATGAGGAGTCACTGAAGTGAGAGGCAGAAAAATCTTAAGGAGGTTTTGACTGGGACAGAGGAAAGTTAAATGTAGGAGAAAGGTGACCTTGAGGACAAGGAGATTTGAGACCAGGTTTTAAGGGGAAAGGACAAAGGAATTTGGAATATTTAGCCTGGAGAGAAGAAGACAAAGATCTTCTTCAGCTCTCCAAATTATTGTCATAGGCTGAGGCAGCTAGAAACAGTGATGACATCATCAAGAAGCAGATTTTTCACCCTCCTGAAAGTAGAGCTGTCTAAACAATAACAAGTAGTGAATTCCCTATCAAGAAAAGGGATGAAAGAGAAGCAGTTCATATATCTGATGGGGACATTGCAGAGCGGGTTCTTGCTCTAATGACAGGTCAAACTCAGTAATCTCTGGCTGTGAGTATTCATAATTCATGAAAAGGGAAGAGGCAGCTTCTATATAAACCAAGGGTTAGAAGTTCTATAATAATAACAACATCAGTACTAAATAGCTCTTTTTACTGACAACCTGTTAGTTATCGGGCATCATGCTAGATGATTTATTAATACATGCCTTGTCATATTTTGGAATTTAGAACTGACTGAATTCTAATCCTGGCCCTACTGTTTAATGAAGATGTTGTCTTGGGCAGACAAATTCTCCTCTCTGAATGTCATGTCCTTCCCCTGTACAATACCTACCCTATAGGATTGCCAGGAGTATAAAAAGAAATGATACATCAAAGTATATAGTACTGTGCCTGGCCTATAGTGGGTACTCAAAAAATATTTCTTCCTTTCCCTTTCTATTTAAGTAGAATTTCAGGAAGCTATTCTTGGAGAAAGGAAAGACATAGAGGGAAGGTCAGTTGAAGTAAAATATGGCAAAGTATACACTGTATGAAATACCAGGTGATGAGAAGCTCCTGCAATTTGTAGCCTGGAGCAATGGTTTTCAAAGTGGAGTTTCTTGGAACTGCTTTTGAAAAAACAAAAATACAGATTTCCAGTTCTGCTTAGGGAAAATCAAATGTAGGAAAGAGAAAGAGGTCAGCAGGAAGACAGGGACTTAGGGAATCCTGACTTGAGTCATTAAGAGCTTCTCACTACCGCCCCACTGCCACCTCCTGTACCCACTTCTCTACAGTGTTTCCATGACACCCAATCCAGGACAGAGCTTCCCAGTAAGTGTGCTGTGATAGGCAACAGGTCTTCTGAGATATTGATTACTTCAGTCTCTGTGGTAGCCATGTCTAGCTAACCTCCAAACACAGGCAGCCTCATTCATATAGCCTAGCGTGCTAGACAAATATTATTTTGTATGACTGTTGTATGGTACAAAGGGATAAGGATTCAGTTAGAGAAGGAATGATTTGATCATCAGTAATTGAAACTGTTATAGCATTGCTGAGCAGGTTCAAGAATTAAACCAGCCCAGACATATCTTGATTAGAAAGGAGTATCTAGAGTGTGTCAATAACATAGGCACCCAAGGCAAAGAGGGTTTCCAGTGTATCAGACACTCAACCAGAGCAACCAGGGTGAGCAAAGGGAAATCTAAGGCCCTCTGGTACAGAGAGGAATGAGCCTGTGACTGGGAGACTGGAAAGAGACATTCTCTGTGGCCCTAAGTAAGCCACATTCTTTTCAGGGTCTCATTTTCCCTAAGTATGGTATAGGTTTCACTGGAAGACCTCTAAGGCCCTCTCAGCTCTAATCATCTATACTTCCAAAGACAAATAAGAAGCCCTTCCAGGCCCTTTGTCTCTAGGGTACAAGGCCTCTCTGCAGAATTGTGAGTGAGCACCACATTCTGGGTAATTTACCCTGCAGTGAATCCGAACATCCAGTTCGCGTGTCCACCCTGACCTGCTGAGCACAAGTTTGACTGTGGCTCAAATCCATGTTCTCACAATGTGTTTTCTTTTGCAGCAACAGCGGCAGCTTGACCTCCTGACAATAACCAGCCCTGGTGAGTAGGTGCGGCCGGCCATTCTGCTTTGGCTTTTCCCTTATTTCCCTGAATGACGCCTCGTTGCCTTTCCAAATGCAATTCCTGCCCTCCTCCCTTGACTCCCTGAATGAACAGCAGAGCTCTTGCTCCATGAGCCACAAATGACCCTTTTCCCCTCTACCCTCTGCCCCACAGGCAGACTCTTTGCTCCCTCCCAACTCTGTGCTGCCTCCTCTTGACTCTGCCAATGGCAGGGCTGATAATCTTGATGTCGGTCCATATTCTAGGGCCAAGTTCACTCATTGGGCTCAAGTGTCAAGGAAGTGTCGTAGACTCCTGAGAAATAAGTTTTTAAATCACGGGGAAGGGGAAGCTACCTAGAAGGTGCCACGGAATGAAGGGAGGATGGCTTATGAGGAAGAGTCAATCTGGGAAAGTGACTAGGTTTGGTTGGCTGCTCTGAGGGTCAAGATGACTTTTGTCTCTCACCTTTAGGGGAAAGTCAAGCCCCTCAAACAAAGCTGTGACCATGGGATTAAAAGGTCTTTTCTTTCCCCTAGGCCTGACATCTAGCCCAGTGAGAAACTCAGCAGTTTGGTTCTGTCAGAGAGTTATTTTACTTTGGTTTGGGAACTTAAGGCAAAATTGGACAAGAGATATCATTCTGTCTTAGGACCAAGGGGATGATGGTACCAGCAGGGTTAGTGAGCATTTGAGAGTGGGTTTGGTACTTATTTTCATCCATGTGTAATATTCAAAATATTTTAACAGCCTCGGTGACTGCCTGCTGTGCTAGACATTAACACTTTGATCACTGGACTGTGCAGAGTTGAGGTCCTGGAGGAGGGGATAGTGTGGCTGAGTGGTCATATGGCAGAGTTAGGATGCTCAGGGAATGACTAATTACCAATAAATATGGAGATATTTCAATATGTGAGTAACCAATATAGCTGAACTATGTCAGCCCTGCCTTCCACCAAACCTACCATGCTGTATCAGGGACCACTCGGCTCACTTTCAAAGAGATTGAGGTATTGCCCTCTGCAGGCACTGTCCTAGCACAGAGGCTGATTATCTGGTCTGTATAACTGGGGTATAGCATGGTGACTGCAAATGTAAGGTGGATCCACCCAGTTCAGGCGACCTTACTGTATTTCCACCTGATAGAGCTCTTTGAACTTGAGAATTTAGAAGAACAAAGATGGAACTAGTTTGAAAAAAGTTTAATCTATCTCATAGAATGAGCCAGGTTTAACATTTATATATGATTAACATACATGGAAATTCCAAATCATGGACTGATATAACTAGAGTTGCTCACTCCCATTTCATCCCTTTTCTTGATAGGGAACTCACCACTTCTTATTGATTAGAGAGCTCTATTTGGAGCAGGGTTAAAATCTGCTTCCTGATGACTTCATCACTGTTTCTAAATGCCTCAGCCCATGACAATAGTTTGGAGATCTGATGAAGGTCTGTGTCTTCTTTTCTCCAGGCTAAATATTCCCAGTTCTTTTGTCCTTTCCTCGTAAGACCTGGTCTAACATCTCCTTGTCCTCGTACACAGCTTATAAATTTTGTGTTCTCTTCTTTATTGTATCTCAAGCCTTTTCTATGTTATGTTACTAAAGTATACTCTTTAATCGATATTTTAGTGAGAGTCCATGGATAACCATCTTAATTGGTATATGTCTTTGTTTTGACTTCTTTCTGGAATGATAATTTGGCTGGGTATAAATTGTAGTTTGAGGAGGACATTCCTTTACAGTTTGTGGATTTTTTTCATTATTTTCTGGCATCCGTAGTTCCTGATGAGAAGTCTGCCATTATATAGTCATTTTGGGGACCCTATTTTTCACTGTGTAGATTTCAATAAATTTTTTTAATATTAATGTTTTACCTTTTCACTTTGCTGTGTCTAGGTGTGAATTTATTTTTATTTATCCTGCTTGGTACTCTGAGTATACTTTTCACATAAGAATTTGTATCTTTCTTTAATTCTAGGAAATTAGTGGCAAATTTATCTGTTCAAATATTGCTTTTATCCCCATTACTTTGATTCTCTTCTTCAAGAATTCCTATTAGACAAATGCGGATTCAATCAAGTGGCCCTCCATAGTTTTTAACTGATTTTTCATAATTTTTATCATTTTGTCTCACTGCACTGATTCTGAGTTCCTCACAAGTAACTTGCATTCATAAATTCATTTTTTGACCATGTCTAGTCTAGATTTTTTGTCTTTTTCAATATTTCAATGACTGTATGTTTTTCATTTCCAAGATTTCTAATTTTGTTCATATCCACCTGTTCTTGTTTTATTTCTGCCTATTCTGTTTCATAATTTCTTGTTCAGTTTTAATGTCTTCATTTGTTTCTTTGAACATCCTCAATATGCTTATTTTAAAATCTTTATTCCATAAAATAAGTTTCGTCTGGAGGGAATTCAAGTTCCAATTGTTGATTTTGTTTAGTATCATTTTTAGCATTGGATTTCTTCATGTTTTGAAATTTTAATTTATGGGATCGTTTTGAGAAGGAAGTTTTCTGGTGTTCTCTCTCTCTCCATCCCATACCCAAACTCCCACTGTGTTCACATCTCCCTATGTGATGGTTTTTGCAGTTACCTCTACCTACATCTTCAGTAAAGGACTGGGGAATATAGAGCATATTGCAGATCCAATGACAAAAAAGTTAGCAGAATGGCTTGACA
The DNA here is from genome assembly GCA_004363605.1 of Indri indri. NCBI lineage: Eukaryota > Metazoa > Chordata > Mammalia > Primates > Indriidae > Indri > Indri indri. The sequence continues at coordinate 20,911 of RJWJ010013016.1, forward strand.
TTGCTTCTGTTTTCTGAGTATATATTCCTCACCTCCAATGCATAGGGTCTATCTCCTGAAAGTTATGCAGCAACCCTTTCTTAAGGCTCCTTTCGTGACGGGAGACCCCCCCCCCCAGGGTCTTTGGTCTAAGCAGAAGCTTGTCTCTGATCCCCATGTCCTATAGAGCACTTTTAGTCTCCCTTATCCCACAGGGATAACTGAAAACTGCTACTGCCTGCTTCTACATCCATATCTCAACAAGCCAGTAGCCTCAGAACTACTTAACCGTTTTCATTTCTGTACATTTCAGCTTCATGGAGATATGTCTTTCACAGTGGAGCCTAAATACATGTCTTCATTTCTTTTTTCATATATTATCCAATATTACTATTTGATGGGAATAAATGGGCTTATTGAAACATGAACTTATACAGTCATTTGACCTAGAAGTTCAACTATAGTTTCTTCTTTACTTTTTAGAAAATTTATTTCCTACAACCTCTTCAATAGAAAGGAGGCAGTATGAGGAAGTGCTACATTCTAAAATCCTTACCACCAGACTGAGAAGAGAGACCTACTTTTTGCACATGTATACACAACTATAGATGTAATTTTTAAAATGAAATTAGAATGATATTATATAAGCTCTTTTTATTTGAATATAGCATGAACATCTTCTAAATTATTAAATATTCTCCAAGAGAATTGTATGTAGCCAAAAAGCATTTATATTTTTAAATTCCCCCTATTGTTATATATTATTATCATTGTTATATCCAATTATTTAATTATAAATAACACCACAATGAGCATTCTTATATCAGGACTTTTGTGTACATCTCTAATTCTTTAGGGAAAATTCCTAGGATGAGAATTACTGACAAGAGGTAAACGTCATTCACTAGTCATGACACTGAAGTAACAATGACATCTAAATTGCAGAGGCTTAAAAAGCAAAGATTTATTTCTCACTTTTGGTACATGTCCTGCATGGCTTGCAGTCAGCCGTGCTCTACATCTTCTTTACTCTGGCACCCAAGCTGACCAAGAATCCTCTGTTTGAAACATTGCAGGATGTCTTAGTTTGAGTTCCCAAAGAAGCAGACCTTTAGATACATGGGAAGTGACCCCAGAGACATTGATAGGGGAGTAAGGGAAATGAGATAGGAAAAGAAAGAAAGCCCAGAAAGATTCATTATCAAGCAAGCTACCCCAGAGGGCAACTGGGACACAATCCCACTGGAGAACCCTGTGAGTCAGGTTGGAAAATAAGCCACAGAGTTATCCCTCTGAGGGACAAAGGAATAGGAGTGATGGGGATGGGGGGAGGAGGGGTTAACTCCCTGACACTTCTAATCTGCTCAGTGTATAGACATAGAGGCTTCCAAACTTTTAGGATGGATTTGCAAGTGTCACAAGTGGAAGTTTTTCAACATGTGTAGAACTAATAAGTGCTGGGAGAATATATGAAATTGTGGGGAAGCACTGACGACACTTTCCATGTTGTTTATCATGGCAGAGGGAAAAGGGAGAGATCGTGAGCCATGCATCTGCCCTAAAAATCTCTTAAAAGGGGTCACTTCTTCCCAAATTTCCTTGATCAAAGCAAGTCATATTACCTCTCCTAAATTCAAAACAGTGATGTGCAGTCTTCTCAGAGGGAAGGGCACTGCAGTGAGGACAACTAGAATATTGGCAATGACTAATACACTTTATCACACTTCTAGAAAGATTTTTATATTCCCACCACCTAGTTAAACATACTGGTCATAACTTTTTTAAAATAACAGCTTTATTGAGATATAATTCACATGCCATAAAACTCCCCCACTAAAGTGTATAATTTCGTGGTTTTCAGTATATTCACATAATTGTGCAACCATCACCACCATCTAGTTCCAGAACATTACTGTCACCCCAAACAGACACTCCATACTGATTAGCAGTCTAGTTTCTCCTTTCTCTCAGGCCTTGGCAACCACTAATCTACTTTCTGTCTCTATGGATTTGCCTATTCTGGACATTTTATGTAAATGGAATCATATAGTATATATGGCCGGTCATGACTGGCCTTTTTCACTTAGCATGTTTTCAAGGTGCACACATGTTGTAGCATATGTCAATACTTCATTCCTTGTTATGCAGAAAAAATGTGTCATTGTGTGGGATATACCACAATTTATTTATCCCAGTTATCTGTTAATGGAAATTTGGGTTATTTCCATTTTGGATTATTATGAATAATCTGCTATAAACATTTGTGTACAAGTTTTTTATGTGGACATATGTTTTCATTTCTTTTGGGTATTTAAACCTAGGAATGAAATTGCTGATCACATAGTAAACTTAAGAATAAATATTTTGAGAAGCTGCCAAAGTGCTTTACAAATAGTTGTACAATTTTATATTCCCATGAGCAACACAGAACAGTTCCAATTTCTCCACATCCTCTCTGATACTTGTTATTATCTTTTTGATTATAGTCATCCTAGTGGGTATCTCACTGTGGTTTTGATTTGTATTTCCCTAACGTTTAACATATTTTCATATTGAACATATTTTCATATGTTTATGTGGGCCATTTGTATATCTTCTATGGAGAAATATCTATTCAAATTATTTGCCCTTAGCATTTTGATTAGATGATATTTGTCTTTTTATTATTGAATTGTAAGAGTTATATATATATATATATAATTCTGTATACAATTTTGTCAGATTTATGATTTACAAACATTTTCTCACATTCTGTGAATTGTTTTTTTACTTCTTTGATGTTGTCCTTTAAAGCAAAAAAGTTTTTAATTTTAATTAAGTTCAATTTATCCCATTTTTCCTTTTGTTGCTTGTGCTTTTTGTGTCATGTCTAAGAAACCATTGCCTAACTCAAGGTCACAAAGATGTACTTCTATGTTTTCTTCGAAGAGTTTTATAGCTTTAGCTGTTACATTTAGGTGTTTGATCCATTTTGAGTTAATGTTTTTATATCATGTGAAGTAGGAGTCCAACTTCACTCTTTTGCATGTGTCTATCCAGTTTTCCCAGCACCATTTGTTGAAAAGACGATTCTTTCCCCATTGAATTATCTTGGCACCCTTGTCACATGGTCTTGGCTTTTTGATGGTGTAAACTAAAAGAATAGCATTTAGACAGTGTCTACTCAGAGCTAGAGTTATGTTAGGCCCTTTGCATATATTTTTCACATAATTCTCCCAGTTATGCCATAAGACAGGTATCATCTTTCCTGTTTTGCAGATGAGCAAACCAAGCTGCTATGAAATTAGTTGATTTTCCCACATAAACATAATTAATAAGTGATAAAGTCAAGATTCAAATCTGGATCTGATTCTAAATCCTTTGCCTTTTCTCCTGCTACACAAAAATGTCACTTCATTTGTGATATTAGCACTTGGAGACACCTTCCTGAGACAGAATTCAAGCTGACCCACTTTGCTGGGGATAAGGAAAGCCTAGACTGTCAAGGTCTTCATAGTACTGGTGCTTTTCCACTAACTAGGCCACATTCTGAAGAGATAATTATTTCCAAGACATCATAGAAACCTCCAGAAAAAAATCACAGCTAGATTTGTTCCTTAATGCAAATATTCACAAAGTTCTTTATCCTCTCTTAACCTTGTTAAAATAATTCCTATGTTAAATGGTGATAGATTGATCCTGCTGGCCAGTACATGACAACTTTGGGCTTTGTCTCCAATTAAAGTCCCCTGGGATGTAAACCCAGCCTCTCTAGAGATTAAAGGAACAAAAGAGGCCAAACTAGACATTGTCACCTGCCTCATGGCCATTTTAAGAACCAACATGAGACCTGTGGATCCAATCTAACAGCATAGTGGGTAAGCACGGAGGAGATGTTTCAAAATAATGCATAGACAACATTAAAACAGCTTTAAAGACATTGTTAGAGAAGAAAAATAAATTACTCCTAATCCCATAACCTTAGCATAATACGAAACCTAATTCTATTTATACATTTTTCCTTTTAGTTCTTGTCTATATGCAGAACCGTATTTACATAATTGCAATCACAGTAAGTTTTTATATACATGTTTTTTCCCTTAACATTATTTCATAAACAATCTCCATGTTGCTATGTAGTTTACACACTTACCATCTTTTATAATCACTTTCTCTATTAAAAAATTGCATATGCCCATGGTGAAAATTTTGAGAAACACAGAGAAGTTATGAAGTTGAAAATATCAGTTATCTCCCATAGGCAATAGCTATTTAATATTTTAATATATTTACATCTGTGCTTTTTTTCTATGCATGTATAATTTTGTTTTACATAGCTGAGATCATATAGAATATAAAATGTCATACCAATTTTTCACTTAATATTACAACAGAAATATCTTCCCATGCCAATAATGTTGGATATTTAACTTGATTCTAGTTTCTCAACCTTATAAATAATTTCTTAACATTGTGCATATGTTTTTTTCTACATTTTAGGTTATGGTCCTAAAATAGATTTCTATGGGTAGAATTACTAGATCCCTGAGCATTCGTTTTAAAGGCATACTTAGTTTTAAAGGCTCTAGTATCTTCCATCTTTTATGTGGCCTGATTTACAAAAAATAAAAATAAAAAGAAGTCCTATTGTGCATTGTGTTATTTTCAGATGTTTTGGTCTTATATACCATAAATATATTTGTGAAAAAAGATTTCTACTTCTTTTACATAAGTTTTTATGCTGCATATTTTAGAAATTGAATTTTTGGGTCAAAGAGCATTACTACGTTTAAGGAATTATTAAGCCTTATTGCCAACTCATTTTCCAGAAAGGTTGGATAATTTATACTCCCACCTCTGTCCCCCAAATCCTCTCTCTCATGTCAACAATGAAAACATCACATTGGATGTTACTCAAAAAATGTATTAAATCTGAATAAACAAACTCCAGAATTTGAGAAATATACAAAGGGAGGGAGAAATATGTTTGTTCTTTTGATCTCTGGGAGACAAACTGAGAGTATGTTCCTAGGATATTTATCCTGGGACATCTATGTGGGATGCCATATTTCAGAGTTCAGGTGAGGGAGTTGATGGGAAGGGGTCAGGAGTCCCATTTTTGAACATTCAGTGGGTGGGCTTAGTTTTGGGAAGATATGGCACCCAAAAGCACCATAGCTGATCAGCATGCGGGAGGTCAGATCAGGAAGGGGCTGGTTAAGACTTTGACCATTAGGCTGAATGCAGGCCCCAGGCCTAGAGGAACTGGAATTCAAGTCATAAATGCTAAAATTAAGGCACAGAGAGTATAAAAGTAGGATTCTTCAATCCTAACCTAAATTAGCTTAAGCAAAAATAGGCAATTCATTGGTTCATGTAAATGAATAACCCAGAAATAAATATGACATTTTGCGCATCTTGATATAAGGCTGAAAGGACCCAGTCTGTTTTTCTCCTTCTCTTAACTCAACTTGTTCAGTGTTGACTCTGTTCCCAGGCCACATGTGGTCTCACAATGGCTGTAGCAGCTGCATACTTTACATTCTCCAAAATTCTAGTCCAGTAGGAAAAGACAAGAGACTTACCCAGAAGTCCCAGCAGAATCTCTATGGCTTCTCATTCTGTTATTGACTCATTATGAATTCATCTTTTACCAAGTAAATGTGTTTAGAGAAATCTGTTGTGCTGACTGGTTGGGAATTGGGTCATGAACACCATCCCCAAAATTAGGGGATAAATTGGCACCTGGCATTACTTGGAAATGGCCCGAGATCATATGAAATTTTGCAATGACTATCTCTGTGGCCATGCTAAGCCACCTATGTGAATTATAAGGTCTGCAATCAGAACAAACATGAATCTGTTCCATTTCAACCCTTCTATTCAAAAGACTAGGCCCACCAAGGGCTTCACAGCCAGAATCTCTGGACAGTGACAGGACTCATCAGATAGATGAAATATCTTGGTCCCTTCCTGGTTGAAGCCAGAACCACACCACTGGCCAAGGATCTTGAGAACAGGCAGCAGGCCCTGGGGATAGCAGGCCACAGAGACTAGGACCTATTCTTAATAGACATGGAGCAGGTGGCCAACCTTAGCAGGGAATCAACACAGTGTATTGATAGTTTGAGAACGAGGTACACCTGGGTTCTAATCTTGGTTCTGCCACTTCTGACTACATGTCTTTATGAAAGTTATTTAACTGCTTTGGGGCTTTCCATCAAATATGGACAGTGCCATCTATTTCATAGGGATTAAATAAAGATTAAGTGAGGTAATCATGACAATAACCCCCCTAGCATATTATCAGTATTATTAATAACATGAAAATGTCATGTATATTAGAGGCCAGAACAGAAGCTCTGTTGATAACTCTATGTCGTCTTCACAATGGGAATTGAGAAGAATGTGAGAGGTCATCTGGCCTTACCTGGAGGACATTGGTTCTCATTGGTTCAGAGGCTGGAAGTCTAAACCCACAGGTTGACAGTCTACAGCAGCATGAGCCTGTCTCTGTGCTTGAGGAGCATCAGGGCATATCTCTGTAGGCCAATGTGATGTGTTCTGGCCTGAAGCAATATAATTATAGTCACCACAGCCCAGCCATGAGGTACCTCATGAGAATTTAAAGGATAAAGAAGAAAACTATCAATTTTGTAATTGTAATTGATTTGTAGTACATACATATGTTATGTGTTCGAATCCAACATCTTCTACTTGTGGTTTGACCTCAGGAAAGCCTAACTTTTCAGTACCTTATTTCCATTTTACCGTTTATAAAAGAGCAAAATGATAACAATACTTCCTGAGTTTTATTAACATTACATATGATATATTTAAAGTGGCTAACATAGTAAAGTACATGACCCACAGTAGGCTTTAAATAAAGTTGTTAGTGTGATTGCATTGCTGCATTACAAATTACTCTAAACTTTAGCAGTTTCAAACAATAGATGTTTATTATCTCACACAGTTCTTATAGGTCAAGAATCTGGTAGCAGCTTAGCTGGATGGTTTTGGCTTAGGGTCTCTCCTCAGGTTTCAGTTAAGATGTCAGCCAAGGCTGCAGTTATTTAAAGGGTTGAGTGGGGCTGGAGTATCATCTTTCAAGATGACTCGCTCATATAGATGGCAAGTTGGTACTGACTGCTGGCAGTAGGCCTTAGTTCCTTGCCACGTAGACTTCTCCACAGGGCTGCTTGAGTCACAACATGGCAGCTAACTTCTAAAAGAGCAAAGGAGAAGCTGAAATGTCTTTCATCATCTGGACTGAGAAGTTGTAGCCTGTCATTTCTATAGTATCCTATTTGTTACTTACATCAGCCCTATTCACTGTGGGAGAGAACTATATAATGATATATACCAGGAAGTGAGAATCCTTCAGGGGGCATTTTGGAAGCTGGCTACCAAAATTATAATGATGATGATTATGATTATCAGTATTATTTCTTTGGTTCTTTCAGACACACTTACCTTTCTCATTCCTCCAAGTATTCTCCCCTTACTCCCAGGATATATGGGTAATGACCTAGCTTTCTGAGATTGGCAGAGATTTCAGAGAAAGGCATTAAAAAGAATCTAGCTACTATTTCTTCCATAAATAAATAGCTAAGTTTGTCTGTCTACATCTTTCTATGCATCTATCCTAACATAGAAAACTATAAGGGCTTTTGCTTTGGTCCTGAAAATGAGCAGTATTTTTGATTCACTGGACTAAGAAAAGTAAGATTCTCTCATTTAGAAGAAGAAGGTTGTGTGCCCCAATGTCAAGTTTCCAGTTTATATTATCATCCTTTGCAGACTTGGCAAATGGTGTGGGCTGCTACTGAGTTGAGACGAGGTATGATCCAAGTACACGTACTTGAAATTCCTAGAGACTAAGGACCAATGGCATGTCATAGAGGGTGGTGCACATCCTTCATGCTCTAGTCTAAACATCAGAGATGAGAGTGATGAGGATAGGGTAGAGGAATACAGGAGTTTGCCCTTAGCAAGGTTTACTGACCTGCCCATACCAGTACTTATCCAGTACTATTGGGACAGAAAGTCCCTATAAAAGTCTGTATAACCAAAAAGAAAGAAAAGGAAAGGAAAGTCTACAATGCAATGGAAACTTTGGGATCCACTAGACCAGGGTTCAAATCTCAGCTCTACCATTTACTCTTGATATGATTTTGGAAAAAACACTTAACCTCTCAGAACTTCAAGTCTTTCACTGCTAAAATGTGGCTAATATTGTTGACCTCATAGGCTTGTTGTGAGTATTAGATGAGACAAAATATGTGTATGGCACATACTAGAACCTTGGAAATGCTCATGTTGTTATGGGAAGTCCTTCTCTGAGGATGGTCACCACAGGTATCTATGATTTTTTTCTCAGCAACCTAATCCCAGCCTATGAGGTCATTCTCTGAAATGCCAATAGAGTCTGTGTTTGGCACTTGCAGCACAATTTTCCCCCATCCAGATGGTTTCTGAATTGTTGTTTTATAAACCTGATACACTTCTTTTCACAAACTGAAAAAAATGAGGGAGATCAGTCCAGCCCAACTGAGATCCACTCATGGCTGGCCGGCTGGATGTCTTTCAGAAGGTTTCCCCTTCTGGTAAAGATTATACATAAGACTGGCTTGCTAGAGAAGAGTTTTTGATTATACTGATGAAAAGAAAATTGGTGGTTTTCTGTTGTTTTTAGGGAAAATAAGATAGCTTTTTCCATATCAATGGCCATTAAATTAGTTTGTGAGGTGGGATCCATGCCAGCCTTAGATGGTGCATTGGGAAGCACCTCATCACTTCATACACTGTCTTAGAGGCCAGCATCCAATTAGTACCTCCCTCCCATGCTCTGGCCCTTGCCCATGTTTTGTTCCCTAGGGTTAACCAACAGCGGTTGTCCCAGGAACATGCTCATGTTGTTCCCACTAAGTTCTCTGCCATGATTCTCTCTCTACTTTTCTACTCCAAATCTCTTGGATTCTTTTTGCCTTTCTCCCCAAAGGTACTGAAAAGAGGCAGCCTAACTACCTTCTCTCCACTGGGTTTTTATTTATTTTTGGGGGCTAGTTAGTCCAGTGAAGCCCAGACAGGGGCTGCTGGAAGAGTTTTCTAACTATGGGTGGGGTCTGTGATGCCAGAGGACAAATACTAAACAGTGTTTTAAAAATAATCCACAGGGTGGGATAACAAAAGCAGCAATAATGACCACCACTACAGCTGCATTTGACATAGCACATCACAATGTACAAAGTGATTTTTGACCCAATACTTTACTTAAACAACAAAATAACCACATGAAGTAGGCACCTATATCCCATTTTTGCCATTGAAGGGAATTGAAGCTCAGAGAAATTATAAGATTTGCCTATGTTCACATAGCTTCTAGGTAGAAAAGTAAGAGCCTGAAAACAAGTTTTCTGACTCAACATCCAGCGGACTTCTCACTTTTCAGCTGCCTTGCTAAGCACAGATGCTGGTTTATCCAGAGGTTGCTGAGATATTAAAAGACAAACTGAATGGGAAAAGGACCCAGTTACTGCAGAAATGAGTATTGGGATGAGAAATAGTCATGGGGCCTGAGAAAATGGTCTGGCTGCAGAAAATTAGGCAGAAAGGTCGCAGTAAAAGCAGACATCAGACCTACCCACAGTGGATAACAAGCTAATTTGCTAACCCAACATTTCTCATATCTGCTACCCCTACCCTTACCTGACCACGAAGCCAGCATGATTCTGGGATTGGGTAGGCCGCAAGGGGGCTAATTGGTCTCAGTTGAAAGGATGAGCCGCTGCAATGAGTGGGGCCTAGAACCAAGCAGATCATCACTACCTGGTGAGCTTTAAAATCCAGTGATAGATTCCCTATAAAATCCTCCATTTGTTCTAAAATTATGGTCCCTGAATCATCTGTAACAAAATTATCCAGGACTTTTTTTATTGTCGTTGTTTCAGACAGGTTGCTGGGAGAGTGTTCTCACTAAGGGTGGGGTCTGTAGTGCCAAAGAACAAATCTCAAAAAGTGTTTTAAAGAAGTACATGGTGATTGGACCAAAAAAGAGAGTCCAGTATGATCATCAGTCTAGAAGCTCCAGATGAATAGTGGGGACCCATGAAGGTGGGAGTGAGGAGTGAAAGGTAAGAACAAGCAAAGTAGCTAGAACAGTGCTACTCAAAGTGTCATCCACAGGCTAGTGCTAGTGTGTAAACCATCCACAATAAGATAAATATAGAAATTAAGAGAAAGCATTTAGAAACTTTAACAGCAATTTGACATTGCTGCAGCATCCACATTCATGACCGATGTACTTTTTCAAAATACTATCTTGTGATGGATTAGAATTAGAGAAGCACTGGTAAAACATCAGCCAACATATACATCCAGATTTCTATGCACTCTTACCACATACTTACACCACTGCTTTAGGTTTGTTAACACAATGCCCCTGGCATATAACAGGGGCTTAAAAATGAACTTGTTGAGAAGGCCATCTTCCTCTTAGCTATCAACCTGAGTAAATCTTGCGAAGGATGACCGGTTCCGCCAGCCTGAAGTCTGAAGTACTGCTCCCACCTTCTTCATTACCTTCCCTTCCACATCTGGCTGTTCTTGGCAGCTCAGCCTTTGCAGAAGCTGGGGTTCCCCTCCCTGCCCACCTGGAGACTAAGTAGTGTTTTGTAAAGTTTAAACAACCCCATGTAGGGTGGATGAAAAGCATTTCCATTTCTTTTGAATAAGAAGAAGAAAGAAAAGAAGGCACTGCCACCTTTCCTCTGCTTACTCATTAGGATTCTGGGTCACAGCGGTGTTGCCAGGCCACTCTAATTGGATCTGTGCACACACAGGCCTGTGCGGCTCCATTGAACGCTGACATTTCTAACTAACTGACCTTTTCAGGACCACTGGTACTCCCGTAATGAGTGTGCAGCAGTATTGTGTGGACACAATACAGCAGACTTCACAGCGCCCAAAGAATGCAGGATTGAAAACTATTCAGAATTCCCAATCTCGAGTTAGCAAAATGAGAAAATTGAGTCCCAACATTCATCAGCATGTTATTTTGCAGGTATTGATTTCAATGCCCTTTCATTTCTTTCAGAAAAAAAAATGTTGTATTATAGAGGTCTAAATTAACTTTTGTTCTGTTATTTTTCCCCTGTACCTATAAAAAGGTCAAATGCATTCATAAGGCTGAGATAGATTTGCTGGATATAAGCACTGAGATAGCAATCAACCTTCAAATAACCTTTAAGGAGACATCAGCTCTTCCATGAACAATAATTGATGTACTCATTAAGACCGTGAAATTCTTCAGGTCTCACCTAAAGGAGAACAGTTATAGGGCCAGCAGCAAAAATATGTCGTTTAGAACAATGAGATAATGGCTCAGACATTGAAATTGTTATGGTCCATTCAGTGTCACTGGGACAGTACGGGAACTTCAAAGGGAAACTTAAAGGATGGGAAAGAAGAGCAGTGGCTCTCACCCCACCCGGGAGACAATGCAGGTTGGGCCCAGACAGGAAAGGACATGATTTCTGAGTGTCCCCTGGATCCATGACAGAAAATTAGGATCTTTCTTTCCATATAAATGCAGAAAAAGCATAATGGATTTATCAGGGCCACTTTCTTCCCTCTGAGAAAGAAGATATGAAGCAGAAAGCAGCTACAAGTGGCAGCTCTTCTCATGAGACAATGCCAGTAGTGAGTGGGTGTGTGGCCCTTCCTCTAATGCTCCTCTGAGAATTATATGTGTTTCCATTAATGTGTCCCAGTCCTGGAATGAGGCCATCATAGAGTTATATTGTAGAAGCATTTATGAGTACAGACCATGTGCCAGGTTCTATGCTTGGTACTGAAAAGAATCTAAAAGATCATTTAATTTCATTTGAGTTGAATTAAGTTCAATTCAAGCCAGTAAATATTTCTTAAACATTTATTCCTTAAACATTTAAACATTTGTGTTCAGAACTAGGTATAAACAGACAAATAAGACACAGTCTCTATCCCCAAAGCATGTATATTCCAGGGCTCCCTGCACTTACTTTGAAGATGAGAGAAGGAGTTAGTATTAAGGGTCTCCATCAGATAAAGTACTTTGCTATGCTAGGTACTACATGTTTTATAATTGTCTAAACCCTAGTTTCCATCCTGTAATTTTAAATATTATTACCCTGTTTTGGAGAGGAAGAAGCTAAGATTTAGACAGGTTGTATGACTCATTCAGGATCACCCAGGTTGTAAGTGGCTGAGCATATTGATTCCAAAATCTGGGCTTTTTTGCCTCATTCCTTTATGGGAGAGTCCTCTTTGACCCTGATTTCATCTACTTACACATGAGTGGAGAAGTTTCTGGTAGAGTAAATCTTTTTACTGGGTAGCTTGGCATGTCCCAAGGGATAAACACATTCATAATGAGAAAACCACAGCACCATAATTGATGCTTTCATTAAGGCTGGGTGATTCTTTAGGACTCCTCAAAAGAAAATGGGTGTAGAGGATTTTGTCTAGTTCACGAGTAAAAAATACATGACACATGGACTGCCAATTGCTTATTCAATATACATGACATCATTAAATCACCCTGGAACTCTTTCCTGCTCAGCCCGGATTCATTTTTAAAACCTCTGTTACACAATACTCTAACCAGTCACTACTCACTTATATGTGCATGTGAGATAAAACCTACTTACCATACCTAAACTGTTTCACTTTGCATTTGAAGTAACTGGGCCCAAGAAGAGAAAGGACATACCAAAAGTCATAGACTAAATGAATAGTTTGTGAATAGGTAGTTAAATGAATTATAGGCCCCAGCAATTATAGCAAGATATCTAAGGCCTAGAGCCTGAGACAAAGGGTTAAGGTCAGTAGAAAGTGGACAGGAGGAACTTGCTTCTTCTGATCTATACCTGCTAATTGCATCCTGCCACCCACCATTCATTTGGCTTACTATAAATGAATATGGATTTATCCATCTATCTCACAAATTTATTATTTGCCATGTACCAGCACTAGGGAGACCTACAATAACCCAGGTGTAGCAGGCCCTGTTCTTCTAAAGCACAAATGGTTATCTTCTTTTATTTACTGGCGGGACAATCAAGAAGTTTACTCTAAATGATGTGTTTTGGGCCTGGTGTCCTCTGTGATATCTCCCAGGTTGTGGGTCTCACGCTGCTGATAACCGAAGGAGTTTATACTCCTTAAGCCGATGCTCTCAAAGAAGTGAGACAGATCTGGCCTATACTACCCTAGACTTCCTGCCACATTGGCTTCCACCAGACTAAATACTTCAGGCTATGCTGTAAAAAAACACTGATAACAATAATAGGCAACACTTTTGAGTGCCCACGACATGGCAAGTACTATTCTAAGCACTTTTGATATATTAACTCACTCAATCTTCACAAAAACATATGTAAACAGATATCATAATTATTGTCATTTAACAGATGAATAAACTGAGCCAAAGAGAGGGCAAGTAACTTGCCCAAGTTTTCATGGCTAGTAGTAAAGGTGGGATTTGAATCCAGGCAGTTCAGCTCCAGAATCTTTTCTTAACCATTATACTCTACTGTCTGTCCTATAAATGTTCTTTACTTATAAATTAGGAAAATTTCAGAAGGTTGTTGTGGGAGGAATAAAGGGTGCAATGCTAGCTAACTTAGCTAACTAGCTAACTTAGCATCTAAGTTGTGGGAGGTGGGGGATTCCATACTTAGGCTTTTGCAAAGAGAGTGATTAATCCTTCTGGACTTCGCTCCGAATCCCCTTGCCTTCTCTCACCCATATTCATGCAGGTGCCTCTTCAGATCTCTCAGGCTGGTAACCATACCCTCTTCCTTCAGAACAAATCTGTTGCTCCCCACTGGAGGTAGATTCATATTGCTTTTGTGTGCAGTTCCTCAGGCTTCAACTTAATCCCCACTGTTGTTCATGTTTGCTCAATCCTCCCAGGTTCTGAAGACAGATTGGGTCCTGGGTGAGTAAATAAAGATAAATGCAAGTCCCCCAGGTTCAATTAGAGCCATGGAAACTATGAACCAGGTACCCCTCACAGTGGAAAGCATTTTTCTCTGAGATGACATAGGCTTGTTTCCTATCTGAAAAAGTCTAATTCTCTTATCAGCATAGTTTTGGCCTCACCCTTCTGTATTACCCTTACCACTCTCCCCGCTGTGATTCTGAGAAAGATTCAGGTCCTTCTGCCTCTCCTAGGAACTTGTCCTCATATGAGAAAAAACACACTAGTTGTCAAGGATTACATCTTTACTACCCAAAGGAGTCCCACACACTAGCTCTGATGAATTTATTCACTTGTATAATACATTTGTTCACTATGAAATTATTTGTTTCTTTTAGTCCAAGTCTCTCTCTGATATGAGCACAGAGGGAGGAGGGTACTAAAGAGGGAAGGGACCTTGAAACGCCAACTTATCCTCACATGCAGGGATGAATCAGACGTGTCCCTGACTGCCTCAGGAAGAATACATTCCATATTAGGTACAAATGAGTAAATGCATACAGTGTGATAAGGGTGACTGTTGACTTAAATATAAGGCACAGTGGGGGCAAAGAAGCAAGGGATCAACTCTTCTTGAAGGCAGGCAGAGAGGGCTTCACAGAGGAGGAAGTATCACCTGGGTTGAAATAGATGCACAGGAATTCACAACACTGATGATGGGAGGGTATTCTATGCAGAGGGGGTAGCCTATGCAAAGGCATGGAGTGATACTGCAAATGGCTGAAATGATAGGGTGTTTATCAATCTTTGCCTTTCCTGATATAGGCCATATGTCTTTGAACATGAGAGCTCAATTAGTGCATGAGTTTCGAAAAGGGAGTGATCACTGGTATCAAATGAGATAAGACTTTTAAAGTGTCCATTGATTTTAAACACAAAGTTATTGTGGAGTGGGTTAGGCAGATGGGAGAGGGAGAGGGTGGAGACCAAATTGCAGGGGGGTGAGAAGTCAGTAGACAGTGAAGGAGAGATTGCAAGTGTAGACCACATGTTTACAAATCTTGGCTGGGAACAAAAGGAAAGAGGAGATGTGAGAGATGCAAGGGATAGCTTTTCTTTTTTAAGCCAAGAGGGATTTGAACATATTGATTAACTGCAGGTTAGGACTTGGAAACAGCGAAGAAGGAGGGGTTGAAGATCCTGCAGTGAGAGGGCATAGGGCAGAATTAGGACCCAGGAGGCTGGAGGAGGTGGTTTCTGGAGCACAGGATTCACCATAGAAGGGTAGATAACCTGACAAAGACCAGCATGACTGGCGTGACGGGAAGAGAGAACAGTGGGCTCTGCAGCTCAGGGATAATGCCACCTCAAAGGACAAGCGTGAGGACTACATGTGCTAACACTGTGAAAAGTGCATAGCAATAAATATAATATTCAACATATATTATATTACCAAAGAGTAAGCATTGGGAAGAAACAGAAGAGAATTCTGAGTGACAATTTGACCTGTTAAGTCTGTCCATTCCAATGAGAGAGAAAAGTGCTCAGCATAGAGAAGAGTTCCAGGCCTACTATTAACTCACTAGGACTCAAGGCAAGTATAATATTTCACCTCTCTCATTCTCAGTTTTCTTATCTATAGAATGATGATTTTATACTAAATCACTTCAGAGGGCCTTCCTGACTAGCATATTCTATGAATCTGTGCTTTGATCCAAATCAGAATTTGGAATTTTCAGCATCCACTTTGTTTTTGTTTTGAGTATGTGTGTGGTGTGTGTTGCAATAAAATTTCTTTATAGACACCAAAATTTGAATATTGTATAATTTTACATGTCATAAAATATTCTTGTTTTGATTATATTTTAGTTATTTAAAAATGTTAAAACCATTTTAGCTCATGGGCCATACAAAAGCAGGCTGTTACGGGCCTGATTTGGCTTATGGACCATAGTTTACCTAATAACATGAATCTCAAAAAGGTACCCTACCATCGTTTAAAGCTGATTTCTGTTAAGAGCAGAAAAGATCATTTGAACTTACTTTAAAACCTCCATTTTAACAAAACATTTTATATTAAAATAGTCCTTAGAAATTTGTATATCCTATAGGCAAAATATCACCTCATGATGAAAATTTCATAAATCATAAAAATTTTTGAAGTCACCCATAGTTCTACAACCCTAACTCAATCATTGTTGTTTCAACATAAGACAATTTTAATACACAAATAACTTTTTTTTCAAGGTACCCTTGCCCTGGGCAGTATTTGTTGTTGTTGTTGTTTTTACCATTTTAACCATTTTTAAGTCAGTAGTGTTAAGTATATTTACATTGTTGTGAACAGATCTCCACAATTTTTCACCTTGCAAAACTGAAACTCTATACCCATTAAACAACTCCCCTTTTTCCTCTTCCCCCAGCTCCTGATAACCACCATTCTACTTTCTTTTTCTGTAAAATTTGACTACTTTAAGTACTTCAAATAAGTGGAATCATACAGTATTTGTCTTTCTGTGGCTAATTTATTTCACGTAGCATAATGTCCTCAAGGTTCATCCATGTTGTAGCACGCAACAAGATTCCTTCCTTTTTAAGGCTGAGAAATATTCCATTGTATTGATCCACCACATTTTGTTTATCTAGTCATCCCTTGTTATTGCGAATAATGCTGCTGGACATTTAGGTTGTTTCCACCCTTGGTTACTGGGAATAACGCTGCTGTGAACATGGGTGTACAAATATTTCTTAACGACCTTGCTTTCAATTCTTCCACTAAATGCCCAGAAGCAGGACTGCTGGATCATATGGTAGTTTTGTTTTTAATTTTCTGAGGAAACTTTGTTTTAGGGTTCTGTTTTCTTCCCTCTGAAAGTGAATATGATTCCATTTTCTCTTCTCTCTCTTATGTACTTTGACAAACCAGATTTGTGACTGCTCATAGCTTTTATTAGAGGGTCAATAATCCATGGGAAGACTTTAGCACCCACAGGAGAACTGGGACAGCCATAATAATAAGAAACTCCCAGAAAGTCCTGATCAATGTTAATTCTGTTAGTGTTCATTTCATTTATCACTCTGATCTTAGTTTTTGAAAATGCTACACTGAGGACAATGACTCAGTGAGGTCATCCTCAATGAAATGCACTCATCTGCCTCTCCCAGGGGAAAAAAATGGAAGCCATTTCAAATGCTGGGCCTGCCGGAATGATGGGAAATGGGTGGCAGAGTGAGGGGAGTACCGGCTTGTTGCAAGTTTAAGCTAGGAAATTGAAACCTTGAATGCAGAAAAAGATGTAAATGTTGCTTCCAAGATTTTATAGCTCCCAGATGCCTCCTCTAATTGCATCGCTAACCCTGAGTTTATTAAGTTATTTTCCAGAGTCAAACTCATTTGTATACATGTCAGAATGTAAACTGAATTTAAAAAGTAAGGCTCTTGGATTAGAATTCAGGAATGATAAACAAACTCATTTAGAATGTAAGATTTGCATGTCATTTGCATGTGCCCAAATGCAATTACATGTGCTCTGTAAATATGCATTTCACATTTATTTGTCATGATAGAACAGTATGGAAAAAATTAATTGCCACAGATTTTTTTTTTAATATTTAAAGAAAAAAATGATGACTCTTAAAATAGACTCTGCTAGTGCATGATTCAATGTGCAGAAACTGGCAAGCAGAGATAAGGATCCGTTGAAAACCATAAATTCCCACTGCAACATCTGTAGTAGTTCAAATCTCATGGTTTATGGAGGCCTCTTTTGCCTTCTCCATGGGTATTACCATAGCATTCTGTAGATTTATTGCTAGCTCAGTGCAAGGACAGTTTTACTAGCAAAGCTTTAAAATAAGTTGGGGTGGGGGGTGGGGAGGTGTTTCCTCTTTGAAAGTTCAGGATTGAATTGAAATGAAATAGCTGCTCTAGCTTTAGAAATTTCTAGATAAGCCAGGCTCCCATACATATACTTCTACAATGCCTACAACCTGCTCCTTCGCTCTCTTTTTTTGCATTTTTTAGTAAGAGGTAACTTGAATAACCAAGACACTACCCTTAAATTACAAAGACACCTTAGAAAACCGGCAGTCCTTGAGTACTAGGTGTTAATACCAGTATGGGAAAGCTTTTTATTTTATGTTATTTTTTTTAGATTAACACACAGTTAAATTGACTTCTTAAATGTACAGCTCTATGAATTTTAACACAAGTATATATTTGTGTAACCATCACCGTGGTCAGGATACAGACCAGCTCATCACCCCAAAAGACTCCCTTGTGCTACCATTTATAGTCACACCATTCCTCTTAACCCCTGGCAAACAATGATCTGTTCTCCATCACTATAGTTTTGTCTTTTCAAGAATGTCATAAAACTGGAATCCTATAAGATATAGCCTTTTCGGAATGGTTTCTTTCATTTAGCTTAATGCTTTTGAGATTCATCCAAATTGTGTGTATCAATAGTTCGTTTCTTTTAGTTGCTGAGTACTATTCAATTGTATAGATGTACAATCATTTTTTAATCCATTTATCATTGAAAGCCATTTCAGTTTTCAGTTTTGATAATTATAAATAAAAGCTGCTATGAACATTCTTGTACAGGTTTTTATGTGAACATAAGTTGTCATTTCTCTAGGGTAAATACCTAGCAGTGGGATTCCTAGGTCATATAACTATGTTTAACCTTTTAAGTAACTGTACCAGTTTTTGTCCCCACCAGTAATGTATGAGGGGTCTGATAGCTCTGCAACCTTGCTCGCCCTTGGAATTGTCAGTCTGTTTTTATTATTATTATTTTTATTTTATCCAGTCTAATTGGTCTATAGTGATATCTTATTGTGTTTTTAATTTGCATTCCCCTAATGTCTAATGATGTTGAGCAAGGTAATGCTTTTGATGTATAGGTAATGTATGAATTCATTTTTTAATCTCCAATACTGTGTTAGGTATCTTACATACATGTTAACTCATTTAAACTTCACAAACTTGTAAGTTGGCTATTAATTATTTCCTTTCAAAAGTTGAGGAAACTGAGGCTGGGAGAGTTTAACTGCTTCATTTTTTCAAAAAAGTTATAGATTATATACTCTATGCCCATTACTCTACCAGGCACTGAGCACACAGAGGTGTTTCTGCCTTTGGCAGCCTTATAGTTTAGTAAAAAAGATGCCCATGTATAGTACAAAGAAAACAAAGAAGTGTTCTGTGTGAATATGGCATAGAGTAAAGTGAGAGGCAAAGGGTTTAATTGACCATGGTTCCCAAATATCCCAGTGAAAAGATGAAAACTAAGAGACCAAAGGTAACATGAACCTGTGGACAAATCAGGATGCAAATCGACATCAGGTTCATTTCTTCCTCTACAAAATATCCCACCATCTGTCCACTTCTTTCTCCCAAATCAGCAGAGAGTAGCCAAATGCACTGAGCAGGAGTGAAAGCCATCTCCCTTTCCTGACCCACCTAAGCTGGGAGGGGGAGCAATTGTCAAGTGAGGAAGGAAGCAAGTTGCATAACTTCTATTTTGATACAGAAATACCCAGAAACCTCCCTTGCACACACCAACTTGTCCCTGGTTGGTAGTTATACATTCAACTCAAGTGAGCACCCTCTACCCACCACATACTGGACTGTCACTTTGAGCACTGGGAAGAGCACTGTATGTGGAGCCAGAAGTCTTGGATTCAAGTTTTGTTTCAGTTATTTCCCCATCTCTGTTTTTTTTCTGGGCCTCAGCTTGCCCATATGCAAAGTTGAAGGGGTTAAAAAGATTTCCTTCAACCAACATCCAAAATTCATCACCAACTCCTGTCTTCCATTTCTAAAATATATCTTGGACCCATTAACCAATCCCTCCTTAACCACCCACTCTTCACTAGCCTTCCTAGCTTCTGACAACTACCATTCCATACACTACCTCCAGGAGGTCAATTTTTTTTT
>RJWJ010013017.1:0-40773 GCA_004363605.1 Indri indri
TTCCACAGCTCTAACTTAAGCTCTCACTCACTGAGGCCACTGTGCCATTTAGGGCACTGAAGCAGTAACTTGTCACGTAATACCTCTCCAAGAGTGCCGAACTTAAAAGCATTTCCCGAACAGTTTAGACAGAACATTTGGCTCGTTGCCTCACATCCAAAAACTGCAAAGGAGACTTGAGGCTGCCATCACATGAGGGGCAGTCTTGTTTGCACAACCTCAGCCAACTCTGAATTACTCACGGGCCAAGGATCTGAGTGCTGGATTAGCAGACCCTTCCCTTCTACCCTTTCCTGTCCACCTTTGAAAATCATTCCATTGCTACCAATCACTTTTCAAATCACATTTGGAACAAAAATTAAATGTAAACTGGGTACCAAGAACAAATATCTGTAAATCAGAATTCAAATAAGTGTTTCAAAGCCTGAATATAAATGGGCTTTGTCTATGCAGCTCAGGAGTTTCCCACCCCTGGTCTCTTCACTGTACTCAGAGTTGGAATGTTCATTAATTTCATGTGAATATAAAAGTTGAGGAGAGGAATGAAAATGTAGCCAAATACCGTCATTATCTTTTGCTGAAAGAGTTGATGGGAAAAGGAACAGACACGGACGGTTGTTGCGTCAACTAACCGGGCAATTCACAATTCTAGTCTCATCCCATCTTTTATAAGCACAGATAGTTAAAAGAGTGATGTATAATTCTATATTTTAATTCTGATTCAAAACTTCAACAATTTTCTATTTTTAGCATTGTAACATTTTAAAAAATGGCATCATCTGCATATAACAAAAGGTAATTTAACTTGTAGATTAGCTTTGTGTTGCAAAAAACCTACTTGCTCAAGACAATCAAGTGTCAAACCATGGATACCTGAGAAGGAGTTTCTAATTATGGGATCTCCTCTGATCAGCTAAAAAGTTCAATGCCCAGTGTGAATGTCTATACTGTGCTGGATGGTGAAGAAATCACACACATGCCAACATGATTAGCGTGGGTAAAATGTCAATAAAACGGAGCCAGTGTGCTGAAAGCTGGAGTAGATTAACTCCATGCCTGTATCCACTTCTCCTGCTGCAGCGAAATTCTGTTCCATCAAAATTGACTTCATAATCATGCACTCGATGCAACGATATAGGCATGCAGTGGCACAAATTATGCATCCACTTATTAAAATGGTGCCCCACAGCCCTATCCCTGCAAGCGGTTTTCAAATGAATTACTTTTCATGAAGCCCGGTAGAAAAGACTGCCCATCAAGTGCAGTACATCCTTTAGAGGAATTAACTCAGGAAATAACTCATATAATTACTGTAAACTTTTTTCCCCTCTTCCACTTTAAAAGTCTAGCCAATATATCAAGGCTACAAGATTCTTCTATGATGTTACGGCAACTAAATAACAAGACATTTTATTAAATATAAGTACTGGCAGCTGTGTGTTATCATATAATTATTTCTAAAAGTGCAAATGGATCTTAATTTCAGAATCATTCACTACTACTCAAATAGTATGTTTATGTTCACAGAATTAGACATTAGACCAATATTCTTAGAAATTTTTCTTTTTTTCCCTCGTTTATTGATTTATATATTTATTTTAGTGCATCATCGCAATTTAAGGTAGATCTAATAGAATGCTTGAAGAATTCATTTGGGTCAATTGTAATTGAGTTTTTGGTTTTCTTTAGATGTTTGGTTTTCATAAGTTTTAAATAATTTGTTTCTGATATAGGGTATTTAAAAACATACTATTAGGTTTTTCTCTTTTTCCTAATCTAAATTGCTTCCTTAAAGATGGAGAGTGGAAAAAGTGCTGGTTCTAGAGGTTTGTAATATCTAAAATGATAAGTTTTTTTTAAACTTTCAACATGCATACTACTATTAACTCACCAACCCCCAAATGCATTCCTTCTTATGGGTATATGACACAAGTACTTAATCTTCTTGAAGATTTATTCCATGTTATAGTAGATGGCTTTTATTGTAGTATCTGTTTTATATTATAAACTCCTTTGTAAATTACTTACACAGCATCCAGCAGAATACTCACAAGTCTTTTTTTTTTTTTTGAGACAGAGTCTCACTCTGTTGCCCCAGCTAGAGTGAGTGCCGTGGCGCTAGCCTAGCTCACAGCAACCTCAAACTCCTGGGCTCAAGTGATCCTCCTGCCTCAGCCTCCCGAGTAGCTGGGACTACAGGCATGCGCCACCATGCCTGGCTAATTTTTTCTATATATTTTTAGTTGTCCAGATAATTTCTTTGTATTTTTTTTCAGTAGAGACGGGGTCTCACTCTTGCTCAGGCTGGTTTCAAACTCCTGAGCTCAAACAATCCGCCCGCCTCGGCCTCCCAGAGTGCTAGGATTACAGGCGTGAGCCACCACGCCAGGCCTCACAAGTCTTTTGATGACATGAAAATAAGAAAATGTGTATGAAAAAGTTGGATGGTCTTTTAAATTTGTGCTATTTAAAGTGTGGTCTGCAGACAGGCAGCTTCAGTACCACTGGGAACTTATTAGAAATGCAAATCCTTGGACCTCACCCCAGACCTACAGAATCAGAATCTTTGGGAGAGGGCCCAGAGTCATTTACCAGGTGCTCTGAGAATCACTGTGTAAACAAGAGCTACCACTTATTAAGTGCTTACTAAGCTAGGAGATGCTCTAAGTACTTGCTGTATGTTATCTTAACTTAATACGGGTGCCAACCAACTTTGTGAGGTAGACACTATTACATCTATTTTATAAATGAGGATATTCACTTTTCCAAATTCAAACACAGAAATTGGTGACGTCAAGACAAACCCAGCTCTGTCTAACTCCAAAGGCTAGACCTTCTTTTGAATGAAGAGGGTTCTCGTGATGCTTTACTGGAATGTAAAACTTTCACTGCAAAAATACAATTTTAACTGCAAGCCACAGATGCATTTATACACCATGACATTTTATAAATATCAATAGTTGTCACTGGACATTTGGGTAGGGCAGTGACAAAAAAGATTTAAGTATAAACACTACATTTTAAACATAGTTAATTAGAGAACACTATAGGTTTTGCAGACTAGCAAGTGTACCTTCTTTCTAGTTCAGGCCATAATTAGAAGCAGAGGTATTCATCTGTAATCAAATTTAGAAAGGGAGGCAAAGTTTCAGCTTTCAGTCAGAGGCCAAAATTTGAAACAGGGAGCCAGTACATCTAAACTAAATCTAAAACTCAATGAGATGGGAGTGGGGGAGATTTGGGGGGAAAAAAAAGAAGACAGCTTTTCATAATTCTAATCAATGCAGTTGAAGGAAGAATCTGCTGGGATTACCTTTTGTTTGAAAAATGTCGACACAGGTAGAATTTAAATGTGCCATAGTATGTAGGCTTCCATCTAAAGCTGCTCTTACCTAAAAACATTTTCGAAGGACCCAAGTCCGCCTAGCTTCTCCCACACGCCCCACCTCCAGATTCTGCATGGAAGTAACCATTTGCTCTGAACATTCAGTTTTTTGTTAGGCAGGGTATCCAGGCCAAGGGGAGGACGGCGAGTGTGGGAGGGCAGGGAAAGAACAAAGGGAAGTCCACTCCCGGGCTGCTCTGCTGACCCATGGCGCCCGCCCCCTGAATTATCAGCGGGGCCGGCCAGGGGAGCGGGCATGCTGGCTAATGGGGCACGGAGCTCAAGCTGGATGGCGTTCTGAACGCTGCGGAGTGCCTTCCAGCGCTCAGCACCTGCGGACGGACGCTTGGGTAAACTGTTCTTCCCGCAGCAGCTGTTCTCCACGGGAGCTCGGGCACTTGCCCGACAGCCAGGACAGGGAGCCACTGGGGGGCTCCAGACGGCCCACACGGACTTCGGGAACGAGTTCAGCGCTTTGCAGAAAAGAGGCTCTCAAGGAATCGCTGTGCTGAGGGGACAAACAATTCTGAAGAAATTCCTCACTGAAATGTCAAGGAAAACAAGGACTTCTGGAAAGCCGACCGTGAATAGTGACAGGTCCCTAAAGTAGGATGCATGTTTTGTCAACACTGAAAAGGAGAACGTTCACAGATGTTAATAAAAGGTCGCTATCCTCTCGGCTCTCCTCCCTGCATCGCAAGGGGGAGATGACGCCAAGTGAGCCTCCAGCTGCCAGGTCTGAGCTGGCCCTGCGCACCCTTCCTTCTCACGGCCCGCGTGCCGACTGCCGAGAGCCAGGCCGGGCCCTGGGGCTGCTCTGAAGGCCGCGGGGAGCCTTCCACGGCGGCTGCCAGCCTCGTAAGCGTGCGGTATTGGAAATTCTAACTCCGGGAGGAAAGACTCGCACCTCCCGGAGGGCTGGAACAGATGAAACCGGGACGACTCTGCCACAAGTCTACGTCTTCATCTCTGACCACCTCTGCTAGAAAAACTTTGTTTTAAACTTTTCAGAATTCCTGTTTTTTTAAACTGTGTTCTTTGCTTTTATGGTCCTCCAGAGAAATCTTGCTTTCTTTTAAAAAAAAGAGAAGAGTCCAGTAGGAGAACTATTTGTTAGTCTTATGCATAATCTCTGGCACACAAATTGCTTCTAAAACCTGACCTATTCACCTTTTCCTTGAGGAAACGTGCTGCCTTGCAGACCTACGTGAAGGATACCAGGAACAAAGCAGGCCTCTGCTGCACCGCCTCCCCACCCCTGTCTGTGCCTCCTGCTCTCAGCTTTCCAGCCTGGGAATGTGCTTCGAGACAGGGCCAGGGGAGAGGACACGAGGCCTCTTTGCCACTAGGTCAGAGACAGAGGTTTGGAGTAGAGGTTTCCTCTAATAAAATGAAAGCTTCAGAATACGCCAGATGGAAAGAATGCCAATAGAAACCGTCTTTCTTAGCTGCCTTGGTAGGAGGGACGCTACTAGTGTCAAGCACAACAAAGATGGGAGGAGGCCCTGGAAGGTGGCCATTCGTGGTTTTGGGACCAGGTGCAGCTGTTTCACATTTAAAGGGTCAGCTGCTCAGAGCAATAATTCTGGGGAGCTGTAGATAAATGAATTCATAACATTCTTTACATCTCTCGGTGCCTCCAGCCCTCCCCAATCTCCAATCTCTCTACCTCTTTTTGGTGGCTCCTTATTTTCAGGACTAAGATGAAGGATCTACAAAAAAGCACCAATTTAAGAAAATGCTCCTGACCAAGAAGATATACTCTGGGAGCAAACCTTATTCCCAGGTGGTCTTGATGGGCGAGACTGAGGTAAACCTTGTTAGCTAGCATTGGTCACTGAGTCTCTGAAGTGCCTGTTTCTTTTCTCTGACACAAGTCACGCAGCACTCTTGCGTCCAGCACTTTGCAAAGAGCAAAGCAGATGTCAGCTGTTGAAGAATGACTGCGAGCCTGCAGCCAGCAACACTGCAATCCACCAAATGCCTGTGATGGAATCCATAGCTCCTCTGCTCACAAGTTTCCTCACTGACGTCATTTCAGGGGGAAGCCAAAAATAAATAGCGAAATATGCAGGAAGAGCCCAGACAGGCTAAAGAGGCTGAGTTTTCCAAGCAAACAGCAACAGTGGAGGGATTGTTTTTCTATAAGGGAGGGAGTTCAGGGAATAAGATCCACACATATGTGAAGCAAAACTTTGTACTTCACAGTATTTCGCCAGGATGTTCTTTGCAGTTAAACCCAGATAAATATGGTAAAGAAAAGAAAAGAAAAAAAAAAAAACAGCAAGAAATATAAACCTTCTCCCAGTTTCGGTAACAACAGCGGGGCAGACCTCCATTAATCATGTAATTGCGCATCCGAAGGTTTTGCTTGCTGGAAAGAAACTCCAGGCAGGTAGCTGCAATTACCTGGCAGGAGCAGCTGAGACTTCTTTGTCTGTGGTGGGAGGAGGGCATGGGGAAGTACCCAGGGATCTGATGCGGAGGAATCCTTACGGTCCTTGCACCTGCACACACTGATTCTGGCAAAGCCACACTTCATGTTTAAAATATTAGCTAAGCCCAGGTTTCTCTTGCAGTAATGGGAGATGTTAGGTTTGAAAGAGGAACACAGCAAGTCTAAGCACAGAAATAAAATGCACTTGAAGACTTCAGGTTCTGTACTGCTAGTCACTATTGCCTATAAATGATATTATTCTTTCTTTTCCTCACTGTCCTAGGGTAGATGAAATTTGGGAATTTTTAAAAGCAACTGGCAAGTTCAGTCTCACTTTTGGTTGTGCAGGCTTGCATCGGCCAGCCTCTCAATGCCCCTGCCTGTCTGTAAGTTGGGGTTTATTGGAACACAGTTGTGCCCGTTCATTTATATCGTCCATGGTGGCTGTCATACTCCTAACGACGGAGTTGGGTAGTTAGGATAGAGACATGGCCCACAAAGCTCAAAATATTTACTATCTGGCTCTTTACAGAAAAAATTTGCCAGTACTTGCTTTTAAAAAATAGAATTTCCTTTAACTTTTGAAAGTAAGTACTTGGGCAAGAGAATCCAGTTAATCTGTAGCAAATGTCAGCAGATATAATGAAATGAGTGGGGTGAGCGTTGGATCTCAGAGGCCTTAGAAGTTCATGCTCTGCAATTCTTTTTTAGGATAAAGAACAAATGGCCTTCAACTTTTCTTTAGTCATCCTTTAACTAACTATTAAATGCCATACTTTTCCATGCCTACCGGTCCCAGGCAGCTTCATATTCTCTACTGTGAGCAATGAGATTATGACATCTAAGCCCCCGGTCAGGTGGTTCCCAGGGCAGGAGTAAGGAGCAGCTGCCCCTCTGTACCCAAAAGAACAGCTGAATGTCAGTGTGACCCCTACCCTGCTGGGCAGAAGCCATCACTGTACCTGTTGGCCAAAAGCTGGGACCTGGTTCCCGAGGGCGAGGTCAGGTAGATGGCCAGGTCTCCCCTCCTGGGGTGGGTGATGGTGATGCGCACAACGACGTGCTCCAGGTAGTTGACGTGGCGGTTGGGGTTATCAGAGCAGCCCGAGGCTTTGTAGATGGAGCGCACTGCACTGTTGGGGCGGATCGTCCTGCAACGGAGAGAGGGAGTTTGAGCAAACTACATGGCGGAGGTCAGCCGAGTGAACCCGGAGGCTTGGAGTGAGTACACGATGTCAGGCAAGCATCTGTCCACTGGATACTTACAGCAGTGCTACCACCCGAATGACTGGGCCACTAAAGGGATTGATGATGAGACAGTGGGAGAGATGCGAGAGGAAAAGGGCAATGAAGGGACATCAGCTTGAGTGTGCATTGCTATCACCCTGTTAAAACTCAGATTGCTGGGCCCCAGCCCCAGAGTGTCTGATTGGGTAGGTCCCAAGAATTTGCATTTCTAACAAGTTCTCAGGTAACAGTGATGTTCCCTGATCTACAGAATACCCTTTGAGCACCACTGTATTGTGGCACAGTGGAGGCTTGGGAATTAGCATGTCCATAGTTCAGATCCCTGCTCTTCCAATTCCTTGCCCTATAAGCCACTGGTACATTTTTCCCTGTTGCCTACAGGTTCCTGTCTTCCTCCTGTACCATGGTTCCCCTTGAATGCTGGGCTCCAGCCACACCAGCATCAGTTCAACTTCTGGGATAATTCAAGTTTCCCATGTTGGGGACTTTGCACACACTACTCTGCCTGATGATGTCCCTGTGGCTGATTCTTCTTCCTTCAAGGTCAAAGATTAAGCTCCACAAGGGCAGGGGGCATTTCTTACTCCCCTTTTTATTCCTAATATCTAGCTCAGTGCTTGATGCCCAGTAAGTGCGAGAAAAATAGCTCCTGAATTGGTGAATGAGTTTGTGAATGAATGATCAAATAATCCCTTTGATCCCATTTCCTCAATTGTCATATGGGAATAATACTCAAGTTGTTATAAAGTTTTAAGAAGAAAATACACATGGAAGTTTCTAGCACTTGGCTTGGCCCATAAATAAGTGCTCAATAAATATAGGTTAACTTTCCCCTCCTTGGGGTTTTTCCCTCATTTCTTGCCACAAAAGAGTAGAATAGGAAAGAAAAAACAAATCCCAACAACTTAAGTCCATTTATTTTTGCTTCCTAAAAAATTTCCTCAAGAATTATAATGGCTCTAGTTTCATCACTAACAGAAGTTCAAAAATATTTTTCAGAGAGAGAGAGAAGTCTCTGAAAAGAAACTTCTGAAAAGAAAGAGGAAAACACTAATAAAGCCACTAAGGTAGAATCCTGTTTCTGGAATTTAGCACCTAGGAGAGACTTCACATAATTGTTTAGTGAACTTGTCAGCACAGACTCTGAGGCTGTGCTGACAAGTAAAACTGGGGAACAGACCCTAAAATCTCTGAGTAAACTGCAATCACAGTTACTGTACATTTTGCACCACTCTTTGGATAACTCCATGGTATATAGTTGCTTCAGTGGTTTGAAGTACACTGACTTCTGGAGAATACTTGCACTAGCAAACAGAAATATTGACAGAATAGAAAACTTCAGAAAATCTATCTGTAAGCATATCCCCAAGTCTCTTTTTAAGAGATGCTTTTCTTTCAAGGATCCTTGGGTTATCGTAGTGTGGACTGAATAGCTTAGAATTCTAGACATTCTATTACAATGTCATAATTCCATTGGAAAGACACTACCGAAGCTTTTAGCTTCCGTGTGCAACAAGGGGCTGTCTCAAGGACTTGTGCAGGCTTGCTCTCTTTGGGGGCACCCTCATGCTGTCTGCTGGCAGCAAGCATTACTTGATTTGTCGGTCTGTGCTCTCCACACACACATGCTGCCGGGGAACCGTGGTCCACTTCTCTGCCTCCATCACCATGGCTTCTGCGTCCATCAGTCCAAATCCGTAGAGGTGGCTCACTGTGGAAGGCAAGAGGCTGGTCAACATCACTGTGGTTAGGTGCAACCTATGCTATGTACATTGGGATATAATGTCACTTAGCAGAGATCTCAGACACATCCCCATGGGATACTACCTATCTTTCCAGAAATGATTTGAAAAACAAATAAACAACTATGACAAGGAAAGAAGATGAATATACATTTTCCTTGATAATATATTACCAGTAGCATGATTATCATTTATGAATTGTTACTACATGCTGAGCCCTCTTCTACATTTTTACATTTAATCCTCCCAACAATCTCAAGATGTTAGTGCTATTATTATCATCACCCATGGATGAGAAAACTGAGCAACAGAGAGAGAGTTGGCCAAGACTGACTAGCAAGTCAGTGGTCCAGCTGGATGCTAGTACACAGTTCTGCTCCAGGGCCCCACGGTTAATCACTTGCATTCAAAAGTGATGACATCATTGCTTTTGTAAGATCAAATTATTAATAGTTTTAAAGGGAAGTGACAATGTATACAACTTCTTATAGTGCAAGAAGAACTTACATGAAAGAAATATCAATTTTCTGACATATCTAGCAATTAGGTTGAATACCTCAGGAGACATAAATTATTACCTTTCTTCTAGCATATAAAAAATTTATTAAACTTTATGCATATTAAACTTTATGAAATATTTGGAGGCCTCTAGAATTTTATGCCAGCTTCTTGTCTTCAAATCTTTTAGTTCTCAATTAGCATACCTATTGATCTAAAGCTGAATTTGACATAACTGTCTCAGAAACTTCAATTACATATAGGAATATGTTAATGATGATATAGCAAGATCTACATGTGAAGTTCCTCCTGAGAATACTTTGAAATTCTGGTTGGATACTTACAATCTCCACTTTGTACTGCACTGTCTCTTATTTCTTTATATTCAGCATGAAGTCATACTTGTACCAGTTTTTTTCTAAAACATTTTTCACTATCATATTAATTACTTTATACAAAATTTATATAGCTGCCCATGCTTCTGGATTATTTAAATACACCAGCTTGAAATTCACAATGTTCTAAGACATAGTCCCATTCTACTTTCAAAACAACCTCCTCACCAAAACTTTTGCTTTAGGAAACTCTTAAAGTCCCCGGTCAGACCTTGTTCTTTCTGCCTCACTGCCTGTGCTGTTGCTGGGCTCTTGGCCTGACATTCCCTCATTCCACCTCTCTGCAGAGTCAAACCCTACTTGTACAAGTTTCTGAAGGCCTGGCTAGCCTATCGTTTTCCTAGTATTTTCTGACCACTAGAAAAGTCAAAAGATATTTACTGAAATTCAGCCATCTGTGACCAGTGAACTTTTCTCCTTTTTTCTCTGATAACTAATTTTCCAATCCATCTGTGCTTCTGTCCATCCATCCACCACCCACCCACCCAACTATCCATCCATCCTTTCTTGAGTCCCTTCAATGTGCCAGGCACTGTCTTAGGCACTGCACTTTTTATCTATGCCATCGATTGCATTGCTAATGACTTCCGTCAGCACATGTCTTTTTACTCTAAGTGTATCATAGAGACTGTTTGATGATAGGAACTGGGTCTTATATTTCTTTATTATGTTCCTTGAGATTAAGCAGCACTTTAAGCACATGAAAGGACAAGAGAAAATTATAGCCAATGAAAAAGGAAAATTGTGCTAGGATTAAAAAGTGCTGCTTCATTTATGCTATTTGGTAATCACACAATTCTCAGGAAAAAGAAATTAATCCACAATTTCCTTGTTTTGGAATATGATGACCTAGCCCACCACAATGATTAAGTTCATTAGGTATTATTATGTGTCTCAGGTGAGAAAATCTGTGTAAAGAACCATACAAATGTAGGGCTTATTATTTTAGTATCAGGTATTAGCCAGACAGACTACTAAATAACAATAATAGTAAAAACCTACTTTGCTATGGTGAGAATATATGTAGGATGTGTATACATGTACTTCTGCAACGTTTATTATTAATAATTTTTTTCTGCTTAAAAAGTAATGCATGTTCATTGTAAAAAATCTTATCTGGAAAAGATATATCCAGAAAAGAATAAAGAAAATAAAAGTCATCAAAAACCTCATCACAAATTGGTAACTGCCATGAACAATTCTGAATACTTAGTTTTAGTTACCTAATATTATAAGGGGTAATTAAAAAGAGACAGCGGGACCCACATGATACAGATGAAATGTCAAGTTCAGGCTTAAGGAGACCAAACTGTGGAGATGTTTTGTTAAAGTTCATGTCAATCAAATATTCTCACTCATCATCTGCTCATAGCCTCTACCATTTCATCACAAACATTCCAAGGTATTTTTTTTTTCCTGGGGAATTAGAATTTTTATCAAATTATACCAGACTCTTTACCTCTGACTGGTACTCAAACCTCCCCCATGCTAGTGTTAAGTGGTTTTAGGCTAGCATGACTTACCATTTTCTCTCAGTTTCGGGAAATGGGACTAACAGTTTGATTGGTACGTGGGATGTGGAGAAAGGGAGTGGGGAGGGGTGTGGGCAAGGGTCCAGAACTGCCACAGCTATACCAGGACAGCCCCCGCCTGGGCCCCTGTGCTTGGGCTCAGCTGCTCTTGCTCCTGCACCCTCCCCTCCCCAATAACTGTCCACCTAACAACCATTAGCGCATAAATGAACACAGAGAATCATCAAATACAACAAACACCTCATACCTGTTAAATAACCACTGGAGTTAAGTAGAAAACACCTTGAGTCTTTATAAAGGCCATAAATTTGTTTCCTTTTCCAATTCAGTTCCTACCCTCCAGAGACAATGTCTGTTCATGAAACACTCCAAAAAGATGTTCAAAAAAGAGGTTGACCGGCTACAGTTAAACTACAGTCTGACAGGTCAAAAGAAAAAAATTTATACTAATATTAATAAACAAGGGGATTGGATTAGATCAACGAAGGTTACTGAGTCAGTAACAGAGATTTTTAGTATTTTAAAATACTGACAATCTGTATTTGTTCATGATGATGATACGCGGTCTAAGAAAAACATGGAATACATTTCTTTATTTTCCTTCCCTCCAACCCCTTTTTCGGCTGGCGATACATCAACTCCATATAGTCTGATTGGCAGTTATTTTGGGTTTTTTGGTAAACACTAGTAAGAAAATAATTACACAACAAATGTGTTGGGCAGATAAACTCCCTCAAAATGTGGTGTCAGTAGGAGAAACAGGCATTAAATGGTTTGGAAGCACTAATAATTTTTTATATAACACAAGATTTTCACACTCTAAAATGACCTACAAATAGAGAAACACTGATCTTTTTGGTGACTGAGTCAAGGCTGTCTTGCTCATCCTTGTGATACCACGATGGGCCACAGTACTCAAGGTGTGACTCTCTCCAGGGCTGCAGAGCGCCTGGCTTAGAGGAGGGCTTTCATAAATATTTGTTCAACAAATGAGTGGACTTTATTCACCAAGTGCCATAAAGTGTTTACTAAAGAATCGTAAGGGGAAATACGAGGTCTGTTCTTCTTATTACTGACTTCTGTAAAGTCATCCTTCACACTTGCAATTTATTCAAGTATAGAGCCAATATTCACATTTTACA
Organism: Indri indri; assembly: GCA_004363605.1. NCBI lineage: Eukaryota > Metazoa > Chordata > Mammalia > Primates > Indriidae > Indri > Indri indri. The sequence continues at coordinate 12,380 of RJWJ010013017.1, forward strand.
AATTTACAATTAGAGCAACTGTACCATGCAAATAACTGGTTGTGATTATGGCCACTTCAAAACTAAAGTAGTCTTATTTATGCACATTTTTTATCCCAAGCTCACAGCAAAACCTGGGCCTGAGAATAATTTTATGATGATCAGGTGGAAGCCACTCTGTGCAAGCACCGTGCAAAATGCAAAAGTCTATGAAATTAGAGTACTATTAACATTGGCGGGAACAGGAATTCCGACCCGTTCAAACAGAATTTTTCATTCCTACAAGTGGGGCAGCAAACATTCCATTCAGTTTTAACCTTAGTTAAAATTCAAAAATCAAATATTAAAAAGATATTGAGGGAACAAGGCATGTATATAGAATAATTAAAGATCTTGAAGCGAAGTTACCAAAGTAGATTTCAGAAAGTAAATTTATTTTTCAGTAGAGTGAGATAGGACAAGCTCTGTTTCAATAAAGGGGATTTGAAAAACTTGCATAACATTATATCTGTTCCTTTAGGCTTCGGGGCTATTTACATTTGGATATGTATAAGATAGAAATCAAGACCTTACAAACAGTTTCATTTATGTATGCAGATAAGCTCAGGAAAGTCCTTTCGTCTTACACCAGATGTACAACTAGTTTTTATTTAAAGTTATCCAAAGGCTTCCCTGCTTGGAATAGTTAGATGGACAACAGAGCTCAGAAAAATAGATAATATTCTCTGGCAGGTATATTCTCATTTTCGGATGAGACCAGAAGTGCTGTGAGAAGATAATCGTTCGGCACACAAGTAGGTAATTGCAGAGTTTGAAAGCAGATTCAGTTAATTTAAGCAATAGCTTTAGCTAGGAGGCCTAAAAAACTCAATTCAAAAGATAAGCTAGAAAGCTCAGCAGGAAAAAAAAAAATTGTAAGTTTCTGAGCATAAGCTATAACCAGGGAGATTCGGTATACGTTTATTTCTTTTAGTGGACTATCCTTACTGGAGCCAGGTATTTTCAATCTTTTTTTTTTTTAAATTACGCTAAATGGATATTTCACGATGACTTTAAAATGACTATGAGTAAAGCACTCCATGTATAATAAAGGAGTTGATCAGTTAAAAAGGTTTTGAGCTTCCTGAGCTGAAGAAGGACTTTTCTGCTATCAGCTGTCAGACGTACCATCCACTGCAAAATAGGGCAAACAAAAAACTCTCTACAAGTAGCCTATGAGAAACAGAATTTTGCCTATAACTCACAAAAGGCAACTTAGAGACAGCTATCCATCACTGAGTATTTAATATAAAAGCCCAGCCAGTGTCTTCCATTGAGGAGATCATTCCATCTGACCAGGGTGACTAAATGTTCAGGTTTGCTCAGGACAGTTCAAATTTTAGTATTGAAATTCTTGCGTCCTGGGAATCCCATTTTTCCTGGGCAAACAAAGAGACTGGTCACACTATGTGGAACTGACATAGTAGTGTGATGCTGCTATGGAGTAGCACAGAACTCGCAGAAGGGTAGATGAGGCCTCCTGCACTTATATTTGTATTTAAGATGCACACAATCACCAGCGTAGGAAACATGGCCGAAAACTTAGGTTCAATTATTTGATTATTCAAAAGTGTCCATTTCATTATACTTCACCAATATAAGCTAATAATTGATCCCATTAATGATTCTATCACTCATTCCATTGTAAAGCACCTACTCTGTATTCAACACCATACTAAACAGGGAGGGGCGAAAAGAAACAAAATGATTTGTGTTCTCTGTCAAGTAGGGAGTGAGACAAGGATAACTTTACTATTTTACTGAGAACTAGTTAAAAGCACCAAATTATGTAATTACTGTAAGTATAATATAAAAGGACTTCAAAAGAGTAAGAAATTAGGCAAAGAGACAATGGACGTGAAGGACCCCCATAGATCCAGGTGCACAGTCAGTACCTGAGTGATGTTAGCCCAGGTGTACAGTAAGGTAAGACAACCTGAGGGCTAAGTGATCTGCATTTGGACTGTGCTTTGCTGCATGTGTAGGATTTGGTCAGGTGGAGAGAGATGCAGGTGGCACATTCTATGAGTTTCCTGGTTTAATATCAATCAAGTCTTTGTGTGGTTCACTGAGACATTGAGGAAACCAGCACCCCTGGAGTGTGTGGTGCCTGGGGTGAGTGGTGAGCAGGGATGAGGGGAGTGGTAAATATCGCAGGATACAGAGGGTGAGATCAGACTGCGGGAGAACTGAAAGCCAACCATGATTGCTGGGTGTCGTCTGCCATCAATCAAGTTGTTGCTATTCTCATCTACCTATAAGTAAACCACAAGAATAAAAGGTGGTTTCCTAAATTCCTGTCTCGGGGCTGGCGGGGGGAGGCTGCTTGATCTGTGGGCTCGGTAGAAACTCCAACCGGAGATCAAAGAGCTGTCTGCAGCTGTTGGAGTCCTAGCACCTTTGCATCCTTTGATCCTCAATGTGCCAAGCCACCTGCACTGAAGTAACTGCTCCCACCAGGGACCCTGTGCCTTCCGCACCTATTAATGACACCAGGCCAAACATGCGGGACAGGAGGAGGGCATGCAACTGAGAGGGTCTGGGACAGTTTCCTAAGTCACCAGGTCCCGCATGCATAATGTAAACACTTAAGTACGGCCTTTCTAAGGCAAAATAAACAGCTATCTATGAAAATATACGACGTAAGCTTTCTAAGAATGAAAAAGTGGGAGGTGATGCTTTTCAGTCTCATGTCGGCAATTCCACACCTGAACATCTTGGACAGGTGAAAGCTGGAATGCTCGCAGAATCACCCATTTCTTCCTTTGCTGTACTCCCTTTCTCCGACATCTCTTCATTTCGTACCCTTTTAGATTTCAGTGCGAAAGACACATGAGCTTCTTAGGGAGAGAATCAGAACTCTAGTTGCAATGCTTTCTTCTGCCTCCTAGTGCAAAATGCAGACTACCTTGGGGTAGGAAAGGGGAGCAGCTGGCACCTGCATTCCACTGCCTGGTTTGTTTTTATTTTTCCCTTGCTCTTCCTAAAATCTCAGGCTCTAGTAACAACTCCAGCCGGATCCAAACATGTCAGCCGTCCCCAGAGCTACTGAGGACTTGCATGTGGAAAGTTTCCAGATACTCGGCTGTCTCCTGGGTCTGTACTTCAAAGCTCCTCTTGGGGTGGGTTTGGTTAGCAGCTGTGCGTAGTCACGCTCATCAGCATGGAGGCGAAGTCAGGAGCTCAGGGAAACACAGCGAGTTCCTCTATCTCCAAGTTCAATGAGCTTCATTATACATATATGGGAATGTATATATTTATATACACATCAATGATATATAAATATAATATTTATATATGCATACATAAAATATATATTTATTATTATTTGTTTAATTTGCAGAGTTATAACAGGAAGGAGATATGCCTGCCTTCTCACAAGGGCCTCTTTCTATGTTAAGGAAAAAAAACGTCAAATGATTTTCTTCTTTTCTCTGACTAGTCTTCATTTATTTACTCCTAATATGGTTATAATAAGCAAGTAATTTGCTTAAGGTAATTGACTTATATTTCTTGAACAGAAGCAGGAAAACTATTTTACCAGCTTGGGGATGGAGACCCAGCTAGGGAGCTCAGGGCATATCCACATCCCATTTTTGTTTGTTTTTAGGAAACTAAGATTGTCTGGACAGAGATGAGAACAAGATAAAACATGTACTAGGAGGGCCTTTGGGTAAAGGCTAATTGAAGATTAGACTGACCATATGTCAGCTTCCCAGCCTAGATTTTCTTGGTGTAAAACTTGAGCTAATAATTAACCGAATGGGATCTTGAGGATTAAGCCAGCAGTCAAAATTCCTCTTTGTGGATTACTTACATATTATTTTCAGAGACTTCTTCATTTAATTTTCCTTATAATTTGCTTTTTCCTTAAATTTTCATGAAAGAAAGGAGTAGAAAATCTAGTTGATATTTATTTCAAGTAAGTGCATGCTTACTCAGTGGTTAACAGTAATCATAAAGATTTGGGTATTTCATCCACATAGACATCCACGGGCTCACCTGACATGGAGTCTTTCCTCACCGTTGAAGGTGGAGAAAAAAATACTCCTTGTAACTGGGAATATCATTATCTCACTGGGAAGAAAGCTACCACTTAACCTTCCAGGTTTGAAGTACTGCGTTAGGCTTCTCATAAACATTCCTTTTCATTTATAGAAAACTCGAATAAGTTTTAGGCTTAATGGACAATAGAAAAATTTTTGTAAAATTTTAGAAAAGCCGTTAATGCAAAGCGAATATTCTCTTAGGAGAAAGAACACTTGACGTGGCCCTTAAATCCTTGAGTAAGATTTGGATTCACGGAGGGAAAGTAAGGAGACCAGGATAGGTGGAATAGTGGTTTCCTCAAGGAAGCTGAATGGGCCTGAAATGCATGGCTGGGTTTCATCTGGAGGCAATGAGTAGCCAAGGAGGATCAAGGAAATGGCATAATTTAATTGATACTCTTGAAAGATCGATCTGACATTGGTTACACAGTATATCAAAGGGCAGAAGGGCCAAAGCAGGGAACTAGTTACTGCCATGGTACAGGCATGGAAAAGCACAAACCAGGTGATGGAAACGGTGAATGAAATAAGAGATCAAGTGAGAAAGGAGCAATGAGATTGTGCATCCCACACAAGGCAGACGACCCTGGAGACGGAGGAGTCAAGGTGAGCAGAGTCATGGGCAGAAGGGTGTCCCCTGACCATGGAAGTCAGTTCTGGGGAGAAGTTTTTTTGTGAAAGATGATTGATGGATTTTGTTTTGGAGGTTCTGAGTTTTAGATGATATAATGAGAGCCTTGTGCAGAGACTCCAGATTGGTAATGAAGACAATGTTGAAGATGTAGAACTAAAAATCATTAGCAAGGAGGTGATATTTGTAACTGAAAGGAAGGCAGGAATGTGAAAGAACAGCAGTGGAACTAAGAGGATGTGAGAGGAAGGGGGCTGGGAGAGAGAGGGAGGCAGAAAGGCCCCTCTCTCCAGAGCTCTCTAAGCAACAGACCTTAGGAAAGGACTATGTTTAAAGAAAAAGAGACAGCAATCAGTAAAGACCCACAGAAGAACCCAGGGACTATATCTTTGTATTACCAAAGGAAGGAGAAAGAGATCTGGACTGGGTAGGTCAAGAACATAAAACCCAAGCCTTCTGACTTGGCAAGCAGGAGATGGGTCAAGGTCACAGAGCAATTTCAACTCACAGGTGGAAGTGGAAACAAGACTGTAGGAAATTAAAGAAGGACTGAATGGTAAGGAAACCAAGGCAGCTAATTCAGACTACTTGTTGGAAATTTCTAGTTGTGAAAGGAAGGACAGGACTAAGGCAGCAGGACCATGGAAACATTTTTCCCACCTCTAAGAAGGGTGACACTTAGTTTGAAAAGAGAGGGTAATAGTCCAATTGATAGGCAGGAGAATGAATGCAGCTGGGAGCAAATGGTTCAGCAACTGACAAGGGATGGGATGTTTGGGGAGCACCGTTCACGAATTCCTTATCGAAACTGCAGAAAAAACATGACTCAAGAAACCATTTTTTCAATTCTTCTGGGGATGGTGTTTCATTAGCACCATTCAAATACACGGCAGAGAAATTACTTTACCACATACAGTGGGTGACTTAGGTCAGTTGTTCCCAAACTCTCATGTGCATCAAATCCACTCAGGACTTGTTAAAGCACAGACCGCTCAGTCCCAGTGATTCAGCAGTTTTGAGGCAAGGCCCAGAATTTGCATTTCTAACAAGTTCTCAGAAGATGCTGATATTGTTGGTTCAGGGACCACACTTCAAGAACCACTTACTTAGGGTATTAGGGCTGGTATCTCTCCCGGAAAAGTCTGGTTAATTAGGCTAACATCCCCAACATAGGGTCTGAGGCTCTGCAGGCAGGATTCCCAAATACCCCCTTCCTCATGCCAGGGGCACAAGAGATGACAATTGGCTACACAGTATATGATGCCAATATCTTTTTATATGGGTTATCTCAAACATTTTTGCTTCTTTTACAAAAACCTTTTAAAGAGATCAAGTTCTTATAATTAACCTACAGATCTCTCACACTCCAAGCACAGGTTGGTCTAGATACTTCCTTCTTTGGATGCACATTACTTATGGCATTAAGTTCTATGCATTGCTAGGACAGAATCAGGGTTTGATTGAGTTGAAATAAAAAACAATCATACTCGGTGTACAAAGGTGAAAATATCCTACTGCCTCTACAGTTGAAGCACATTTAATGCACCAACCATGCTTCTCAAAATAAGATGCCTAAAGGAAATTTTATATGGGGGATAAAAATAATATCTTACATATGTACTTTATTACACATTAGCTAATAAAAATCTTCACAACAATCCTATCAGCAAGATAGTATTACTTACGTTTTACAGCTAAAGAAACTAAGTCTCGTGAACACGAGAAGAACTCCTGAAAAGTCACGGGACTTGAGCTCAAGTCTTCAGAATCTCTTTCTACTACATATTTATCCACTGCTTACTGTTGTCTATAAGACATACAGTATTTCTTTCAACTAAGGTATTCAAATCCATCACAATCCTCAGAATAACCTTGCAAGGTAACAAAGTGGAAAAAACATTTGGGGAAGTCATCTACATAACTTACTTCGCCTTTTGCAAATCAAACTGCATAAAAACGGCTCTCATCTTCAAAACTTCTTCGGAACCCATTAAAACATCATGTGTAGAAAAAAATATGTTGGGCTTAGCAGAAAAGTTTAACATCTGGCCCATAACGCTTTCCCCTATTCTTGCTGAGAAATGACCTTCTTCAGTCATTCCTGTCAGGGATTTTCCCTGAGTGTGAAGATATTAATATGGAAAAGATACTTTATATTCATGCTTAGGCCCCCCCCCTTTTTTTTTAAATTAGAGCTGACCAAGCATGCATAGTTGGAAGAATGACACTGACTATCAAAGAGCAACTTCCCGTTTGTTACCTTCTAGCAGGGATCACAATACCTTTCTTTTTGGCTCCTTCAAGGATGACTCTGGAAATTTCAGTGTGTACTGTGTCTTCCGGTATAACACCATAAAATGAAGTCTGTTGAAACCATCACTAGGATGCGTGATAGAAGTTTAATTGCTTTAAAATGCCAAAGCCCAGCAAGATGGGAACATGTGTAAAGGCTGAATGGAGATTCTAAGAAAAAGTCTGGCTCTATTTATTTCCCAGAAGATGTATCCAGATGGATTCTGCAAAGCAACTGCCTGGTGTGTCACTGTAAATGCGGTGGCCTTAGGAAGTCATGCATAGAACCAGGGTGAATTTTCAGGATTTTTTTTTTTTAATCTTTGTTGGTTTATATTATAGACACTGGCTGCAATGTAAAGATATCTCTGGATAACAAAAGAGGATAGGAAAGGGTAAGCCACCTTTACTAAAACTATGTTTTAAAAAGATGCAATCATAAGGCCCTTTTCCTCTTATTCATTTGGGCCATCTTACTGATCCTGAACAAGTCTCCACCATGCCCGCTTACCACAGTCTCAGTGTGGCCACGGCAAGTTAGAGCCCTCTCCCCTGATGGGGAACACATAACTGGTGCTGCAATCTGTGCTAGGAATATTTGATGCCAGAGTCCAAACTGATATGCATGTGTTAATTTCAATAAAAGAGTTAATCCTATTTACCTCAATCACAGTTTTCCCTTTCACACTGAAAGCTCTGTTCCTTGGAAGAAAAGATGCTGGGCAGGGAATACCTTCCAAGACAGCTTGGTGATAACCATGGAAGATTTCAAATAAAGCCTTTTCACCATTGCCCTGGGTTCATTTACCCTACAGATGTCAATATTTACAAGGAGTCTTCACCACGAATATGAATTTTCCTCTACTGGGCCCCAGATGAAACAATTACACATTTAAATTCATTAAGCTTCAATCATTATTTTTGGTCACAAAAGAGGGTGAATGTAAAAAGGGTTATGAGAAGAATAATAAATTTGTGCTTAGCACTCAGACTCACTGAAAATTCTGAGATTTTACTTAAACTTTGCCTAGAGAGCTGGTGATAAAGCCAGTGATGAAACAGTCACAGATATTACAAAACCCTATTTGGCTCTAGTGACACTGAGTTAATTTGCTACTGAAGAAATAGGTTCTGTGAATGTGAAGATAGAAGCAACGGCTGATGGTTAAAATGAACAGGACCATCTCCAGATGGATACCTGTTAAAAGATGCCTGTGCCTTTGCCAGCTTTGGGAGGAATCATAACAGAGTTCTGTGCAACAGGGTCATGCCTGTGGGACCTGCCAATTAGAGCAGGAAGGGTACCTCTTTCCTTAAGGTAAACATCATCTCACTCCAGAGCACACGCCTTGGTGAGCGGATGCCAGGCTGGATTTCAGTTCCCACCCACTCAAGCCTTCAGTCCGGCTCCTCTGTACAGTTAACAACCTGTGCAACCAACTATGGTAGTTCTGTCAAATTATCATAGACATTTCTTGCATTTTTTAGCTACCTTCTCCGATTTTTTAATAATATGTAGCTGGTATTCAGTGGGGGGTTTTAGGCTTCTAAGATGCACAATATTAAACTTTGGAACAAAGCCGGACACATACCTTCTGTCTTGGCTTTGAAGATACTTCTGAGGGTAAAACATGAAGAGAAGCAAATGATTTCTAGACAAAATCACCCCACACAGTATATTAAGAATGCATATACATTGTGACCTCTGGTGGGTTCAGAAAAGCAATGCAGCTCCCTAAGGCTACTGACAATTCTAAGTTGGCTTCATGGCCATGAAAAAGAATACTAATGTAAAACTTTGGAAGAATAAAAAGTCATTTATAAACTCTAAATGCTTCTGTCATTCTGCCTGCATAATAGTCTTATAGCAACTCAAGATGCTAACTATAATTATGTTACTTGCTTTCTTTAAATCTTTGCAAAGTCACATGGCAAATACAAAGACTATGACTGCATGTTTAAAAGAAATTCAAATATCAGAAGTTAAGTGGCTTTCTGAAGGTCATGGTGAACAATAACAACCAGTGAAAAGACTTTGGTCAAAGGAAACTTGTAAAGGCTTCCCCAGCACAATTTCTGACCTGACATTTTTCAAGATGCAATCTTGTCACCACACCCTTTGCCCTGGGTTTATTAAAGAGCAATTTCATAAAGCATTTCTTTCACTTAAAAAAAAAAAAAAGAAGGAATGTAGCAAAGATGATTACAGAGCCCAACTCTATAAGTTTCCTCATTTACAAGGAGGCCAAGAGAGGATAAAAAAATTTCGCTGAATGTCACAGTTTTTAAGGTCATGAGTATACAACTGCATACTAAGATAATATAAAATGATCACTGCAAGAGAATGTTCATCCATTTCAACCAGTTAATTTGTTATATACATACCATTTTGTAAGACGTATCATAGGAACAATGGATTCACATTATCAGTGTAAGAAATGTGTAAGAAACTCTTTCTGACATCACACTAGCAACTAGAGTTGACTTGCTTGAAAGTCAATACTATTACCCAGCTTACTTCTTCGAATCACTGCAATGGTTCCAAAATATTTTTCAAGTCAAATGAGAACTTCTAAGGTTCAAGTAGCTTTGTTCTCGGTTTCTTCTAGATCAAATTCCTCATCACACCACGCCTGCCCTTTTTGCACACTGGGCGCTCTCTCCCCTCCCCTACCCTTAGCCGTTGTCTTCAGCACAGCTGTCTCCTCCAGTTACAATTCCCAGTCCTCTGGGAAACACAAACAGGTAAGCAAAAGAATGCATCTGTTTAAACCGACTAGCAACTCAAGAAACTACAGTATTTCAGATAAGCTTTGGTTCCCAAACTTTTGGTAACCCTAAAGTTCTCAAACATTTTCCACCCTCTCATTTTTTGTGCTTCTTATGTAGATTATAATTTAACATTAATATAGTTCATAATCGTCAGCAGATTGTGCTTTAACACTTTGAGTGCATTTGCTTATTAAAATCCAAGTAATCTCATAAAAAACACAAATAAGGAGGCTAATCATTTATCCACAAGCAACTAAAATCGCTGTCAATATGAAATGAAAACAATAACCCAAATTAGAGAAAACACTAGAAAAATGAGAAGTGTTACAAGAGATATGTGACTATAACAGTGAGTCTAATGTTTCAAAGTGATGGTGGAGTAAATTTCATTTCTAAGCTACACAGACCATTTCAATGGACATAGCTCTGTACATACCGACATCTATATTTAAATACAGTATATGCTCAATTTTTATTATATCAAAATACAGACAGAATATTAACTGAATATGTTAGCATGTATGACACATAGATAATAAATAACTTTACCTGAGTGCATACTATGAAAGAAGAACGGCACTAAATTCTTTATATGCTCTTTTCCTTACTCCTCCCTCACTCCGCCTGTGATGGCCCCTTGCTTTCCTGTGAATAAATCTTGTACATGTTATTCACCTTGCCTGGAATGCTCTGCACTTGGTTAGCCATTTGGATTGCTGCTCCCTTATTCCTTAGGGTCTCTGTTCAAATTAGAGAGGACTTTTCTGACTAATCTTTTAAAAATTGTAATTTTTCCATATAAAGACTTGTACGTGACCATTTATAGTAGTTTTACTCATAATAACCCCAAATTAGAAACAATAAAATTATCCATAAAAAAGTGAAGGAGTAGACAAATTGTGGTATATTCATATATTCATATGGTGGGATAATACATAGTAATGAAAAAGAATGAACTATACTTAATGACATAGATGAACCTCAGAAATATTATATGGAGAGAAAGAAGCCGGTTTCAAATAATTCTTTTTATATGGAAGTCTGAAAGACAAGCTAATCTACAGTGCCAGAAAGGAGATCAGTGTTTGCCCATGCTGGGGGGAGGGTAAGGGGTAGGGGAGGGGCACGAAGGACTCTTTAGGGTGACAGAGATGTTCTATACCCGGTGATGATTACATGGATGTATGAATCTGTCACAACTCATTGTACTGTACAATTAAAATGGTACTTTTTATTGCACATAAATTTATCTCCAATAAAGTTGATTAAGAATGTATGAAGATTACCAAATATACTGTTTATTTGTTTATAAAGCTGGGATTCAGTCTCAGGTTGACTCTGGAGTCCTTGCCCTGAGCTACTGAGTTTGGAGCTGAGTGAATTTTTTTTTTTTTTTTAAATAAATATAAAATCTCAAATAAGAAAATAACTGCTGAATTTTAAAATACTCTCTGTAAAACAATGTACAGACGGGGCACGTGTGTGTGTGTGTGTTTGTGTATTCCAGTAAGACTGTCTTGGCTTATGTCCTTTTCGAGCGTCCTATTTTGGAAGTGGATTCAGAACCCAATTACAAGTGGTTCAAAGAAATCCATCTCGTTACTTTATAGTCATAACACAGTTTTGACTGGAAAACAGCATTGGCTCTGGTTGATCACCCTCTGTAAGCACGGGCTTAGGGCTAGATGACTTTCATCTTTGCCTAAAATATCAATTGTAATCACGAGAATATCAAGATTTGCTATTACCAAGGATAGCAAACTCGTGCTGAAAGAAGAGTCTTAACAATACCTAAGGCAAGTCCAGCCTTGTTAGAATTAGTGATTTGAGTTTCTTCGGGTGATTACACAAAAAGAGACATCTACTTTCTCTCAAAAGTAGAAGCTTTTGCACATTGTTAAAAAATCATATTTTATGCTCATAGTTTTTACACTGTATATTAATTACCAAAGAGTTGATAGGCTAGACTACAATCAGTTCAGATTTCTATCATGTAGTGCCTATGTTGAAGCAATTAATTAGAACTTTAAAGATTTAGTATGTTGAATTTAAAGTGACATTTAAACGAATCTGCAAAACAGACTTTAAGTATAGTTGTGTTATCACTGATATACATTTATGGGATAAAAACCTTGATGGCATATCAGTGATAATTTTATAATAAAGTCCTTAATATATTTTCTCTAGCCCACTCAAAGCAATTGAGTTTTCAACCCCAAAACAACATTCTAATTCACAACACAGTTCCATATCTTTATCTTCATATCAGGGAGTAGAAAACTTTGACATATGAAAATATACTTTTAAGACTCTTTTTGCATTTAGCATTTTCCATTTTCAAAGCACTTTTCATTCAACTCACCCTTCTCATTATGTTTAGTCTTAGCTATCCACACTCAGCAAAAACCAAGGTACAAAACCCTTAATTGGCTTCCGTGAAGGCCACAGAAAAATATCACTAACAGACTTTCTACTTGAATTTAAAGGTTCATAAGATTGTGGAAAAACCACAAAACCATTCTAAACATGATTCTTTTCATTAACTAATTATATTTGGTATGGAGATAATAAGCAAATAGTACAACCATTATTTTAATTTAATTTTGAGGATGGACTTCAAGTGTGAAACCACATGCACTTAAAACTTACAGGAATGAAAAAATAAAACAAAACAAAACCCCCAGGATTCTAACAAACCTAACGCCACCATTCAGTCAAAGATCAGCATGGAGAAAACATCGCTTTTCATTTGTAGAAAATATTTTTAAACCTCACGTATTTAGTAGGCATGAATTGAATGAACATTCTGATGGGACAAGTGGACGTTTTGGATACGAAACTCTAGATTAAGCAATGATTAAGCAGAGTTTGCTATCAGGGGTTCTATATTCTCATATAGGTTTAGGTAAATTATCCACCAGACAAAGGAATAAAGGTAAAATTCCTAAATTATGTGTGATTCACATCTTTTTTGTAAGAACTAGAAGATAAGCTCATATATTCAATGGTCAATATTATAAATACCAAAATGAAAGGTTTTTAAGTCAATGAATATGAAATGAATATGAGTTCACAGCATACTGATCGAAAACACGGAATCATGAAAAAAAATCAGGTGGTGTTTCTAGCGAACAAATTTTATTAGGTAGAATCAAATGTATTTACCTCCCTCTGTCTTTTCAAGTAATAAATGCTTTATTTCTGCAAATGGGATCAAGACTGGAGTCAAGCATCTGATTCTGATACCACCTCTGACACAGACCAGATGAATAACATTTCGTTTTAACCTTTCTTAAAAACATGATGTATTATTACCAGTTAAGGTGCATTATGTAGCTTTAATCATAGCTACCAACAGCGATTCAGCATACTGGGTGGCAAAGATAGAATATTATTTGTACAGTGAAATAATAAAATAAAATGAAACTTTATCCTTTCAAACAGTAACACATCATAAATCATTTTAAACACTCAAAAAAGCATTCGAAAACCTTTCGTTTTGATTGAACACATAGCATGCTTCATGGTTTCAGCACTTCTAATTCTTTTTAATAAGTGTTACAAACTGAAAGCAAGACAGGTAGGTATTGAAAATATATTGGAACATCTTAAAATTACCAGCCCTACCAGTGGAAATAAAATGATGGCAATTAAAAGTAATAATAAAGGTTATTAAAAGTTAAGGCCTTGGAGGCTAAGAAGCCATGTTAGACTGTCAATTGTTTTCCCCATGGTGGGTAATCAGTTAGAAATTAAAAAAAAAAAAAATCTAGTAGTTTAGTTGTGGTCAAAGAAAGAGTCAGTGGGGATGGGGGAGGGTTCAGCAACATGCTGGTAGAAAACAAGAGACTTACATAGTCTGGGAGGGCAGTGAAATGGAAGGCGTGGTAACCTCGCTCACTTAGTTGTCATTTTTTGATTTTCAATGACATTTTTTCATTCTTTCGCCTAGTAAAGATGACAGAAGGTCCTAATTTATTATCTGACATCTATTCCTGCTTCCTAGATTTAAGAGAGTTTAACTGTATTACAGTCATATAATCCAAAAACAAACAATTTGCAAAAAAAGAAAACAAAACAAAAACTAAAGCACTGATGTTGCATGCATTCAATTATAGTTATAACTGCATACTCAAACCAAGGACAAGGATTCAGGGGAAAGAATCAGCCTGCACAGCCCAGGCTGTGCAGGGGGTGGGAGGGATGGTGGATTTGTAGTTTCCTCAGATTAAAACAGTAAAAAGGAGCTGATCACAAGAAAGAGATAATGTCTTGAAATGATACGAGCCATGGATTATAAAGAATGCCTGAATTAAAGTCTTTCACATGGCTCTATGGGTCCCCGTACCCTGTATGCACAAATGAAGTTGGTCAAAATATATATCGGACACCACAATAGATATTCTCTATATTAGATGCCTTCTGCTGCTGAGATTAGGCCGAATTTTAGATGATGAGAGACAGATCATTGACACTTCTATCTCACATGACCTGGCACACTGTTAGGGCTTGACTGAAGGAAAAAAAAGGTGCAGTGTGAATTTCTGTTTCTCTATGTAAATTATACCACAGCAGATCAAATTAGGCAATACCGTGGTATCCCTGACATTTTCTCCCACTCCCACTTTCTAGGTACAATTCAACATGCGTTGGGCTGGCATGAGGAAGCTACTCAGGAAATATCTGTAAATCAGTAAATGAAGAGACAATATAAATTAAACTCCATAAAGAAAAGCACCGGGATGGCAAAAGCCGTCACTTTTATAACTGACTCGTACATTTTAAGGAACAAGAGGGAGGATTAAAAAGAATAGAAAACAAAACAAAAAAAAACTGGAAAAGACTTTTCATAAGCAGAAAGGGAAGGGATTAAGGGAGAAAAGAGTAATACTGAAAAAAACCTAAATAGCTTAATGCCAAAGTCACCTCCTGGCATTGCAAATGTTGGTCAATAGCAAAATATTGGAATTTGGATCTCAGTTCTCTAGTGGCAGAATATCACATCTGTTCATCTGGTCTAAGGCAAATAATGTCCTATTCTCATGTACAATCTCAAGTAGATTCTTTGATAGGTATATGATATTTATTCCATTTACTTAAAAAAACTCTGGAGGAGGTTTACAGTCAAAAGATGTTATATGAAATTTAGCTAGAATTATTTACAAGATGAATAAGGCAAACCATTGTTCAGTCAGTTTCCATAAGTATGTATTCATGGGACTATGTTTATTTTGAAAAACTAATCTGCTGTAAAAGACATTTTAATTATACTATAAGAGATTATTGTTATTATTATTTAAGAAGCAGCAAGACAGAATAATCTTAGTTTAATTAGAATGGTTAAACATTAAGGTACCACTAGCATAAGAATGTTCATGAGTGGCTTCATCTTTGGAGCTTCCCTCTCTGTGAGCTAATATTACCATTGCATTGTTTATAGAATGCTTCTATAAGAAGAGCACAGAAAAAGGAGAAGGAAGTTCTTTGTACCTAGCTCATCAGTGTGCAAGTCCCACTCTCAGAGGAACACAGGGATGAGTCATCAGAGACCTATGTTATTTAGTTTTCCAAGGTCAACCTCCTTGCCTACTACTACTAAACTACTGAACCTGTCTGAGCAGCAGCTGCTTCAGGAGAAGCAACCCCTTCCCTACTCCAGTCCATAACACACGTGGGCGAGTGTGGATCAGGTCTGCCTTCAGGGGAGCCCACACCAGTCTAGTTCATACATCACCTAGCTCTGCTGTCTGCCTAGGACGAACGACATGTGGGCATGTCTGAAGAAATGTAAGGAGGTTGTGTAAAATGGATTTGGCAGCATTTGGGGGGAGACTATTCTTTAGTGTGTTGTCTTTTCTGAAGTTACCGGTGATAACAGACTATCAAGTCTGTTGATGTCCAGACCCCAAAACCGAGTTGGTTGCCATACTGAGTGGCTTCTGCTTTCCCTGACGAGAAAGAAATTCTGACAGGGATACTAATGTCCCCATTACCAACAGATACCTACAGAGCAACTTGTGAAACTGCTCTCATATTTTTTTTAAAAAATCACTCTTCAAAAGTGAAATTGCTCAACATTAGGACACAAAAGCCAGCCCAGAAAAGCACAGGTGTTTTCAGATGCATTTCATGCATTTATCTCACTCAGCATTAGGACTGAGTTGGGTGGGACAAGGGCACATACAAGGCCACACGCTTCTGTTGGCAGGAAAGTTCCCTTTTCTCCAGTCTAAGGAGAAATGTGAGGCCAGGGATTCCTGTGAGGCAAGGCCTGCAAAAGCTAGCTGACCTAATTTAAAGGACGAGCCCTTGTTGAGCTCTCCTCGCATGCACGTTTTCCAAGCATTAGCTCTGCTTTGTTCTTTCAGTTCTTATTTCATAAGAAGTCATACCATTTTCCTGCAGTCCTACTGACCTGCATTCTCTATCTCCCCAAAGTACATTGCTTCTGCTAGCCTCTGCCATACTCACTTTTATTTGTGGGACACTAGGGAGGGGATGGTAATGTTTAGAGTAGGGAAAAAAATAACTTTTTTTTTTTTTTAAAAAAATCATCTTATTATGATCCCGTTTAGATGAAATATGGGGCTTGCCATCAACAAAATTACAAAACAATCCCACTGGGAGCCCAGCCCTTTCAGAGTAATTCATCTATGAAAAAGTGAACTTTAATTGTTACTCTTGGCAGCCATCTAAGAGAAGAGTGAAATATTATACTAAATATTGCCACGTGCAATAGTAAAATACTCTTTCCTCCTTGCCAGAAGCAGTGTACAGCCCCCTTCGGAATCAGGTTTGGGTCTGGTGATTTAGCCTAAATCCTCTGTTTCCCCCTCTCCAAAACCAACAGAGGTTTTCAAAAGAGCTGCGTTTTTATTAGAACCATTTGCTCTTTTTAAGTTGCCAAAAAGGAATAAGTAAAACTAAGACATTTATTTGGGTTAAAGTTGATTTCTTAGCTTCATGGAGGTCAATGTACTTAGTCTGTAATCCTTCTGCTAGGAAGTTCATTCCAGTTTTGAACCAGCTAAGGTTACGTGCAGGCCCCTTCTTTCCTCGCAGCCTCATGGATTTATACAGTACGGGTTGGGAGCATGGGGACACTAATCAGAATGAAACATACACATGGCAAATTATATCCTGGATTTTCTGGAACAACTGAAATTTCAAATAATTTTGATGCCACCCATACAATTGCAATTTTGGGATCAAGTGTCTCGATTCGGGCTTTAGAGAACCGGATCCCAGCAGGTCTTTATAACTCTTTAGGTTAAAAGCTCATTGAACACTGCTGCGTCATGTCGTTGACATGCATGGAAAGGAGTTTGATAATACTCCAAAGACCAGGGATATTCTCTTTCTAAAAATAGAGTGAAGCCTGCAGTGAAGATGTTAATCAAAGAACTGTTTATGTGGTGCTGGTTACCTGGGATATTTATAGGTTTTGGCTTAGCATGAGTCTATAATAAGGTATTTGCAAATAATTTTTAAAATGTACATTCTGGCATGAATATTTGCACACACTGGGCATATAATGATATATCAAGGTCATATGTAAGATAGGAGATGTAGATAGCATGATTAGCTTCCAAAATGTTTAAATGCGAGCAGTTAGGGCCCTTAAAAGTGAAATGACTTGCCCAGGATTATTCAGCATGTTCCTGATGGTCTGAGGACCAGAACCTCAGTTTTTAAGTAGATATTCTCTATGCTATAGAACACTGTTTTTCATCCACAGGAATATATAATGACACTAACATTATTTGGGAATAAATTTAAGTCTATAGATATATAAAAAGCAATCTTTGTTATAACTTAATGGATTAAAACATAGGTCATCCACAACTTGAGTAAATATATTAAACTTTAGGATATATGATTTATATAATTATTTTCTTTTTATATAACATATTATCTATGACAATAAACAAAATGGCTACTGTTAATAATAAGATAGTTTGAGTGAAGTATAACCTGTATCAGTCATGGGAAAAATATTCAGTACTTGTTATATATTGTGTACAACTGCATAAAGACTGGACATTTTAAAGCTTGGTAAGAGCTTTTAATTTATATAAAGTAACATTTCTTAGAAGTATGCCTGTTTTTCTGTTTGCGAAAGTTTTAAAACAAACAAAAATAAAATTTATAGAATGTACGGCCTAGCAACTAACAGCACTATGCTAAAGTAAACAATATAATGTCAGTTATTATTTAAGTGGAAGTAATCATTATAGAAAGAGAGGAATTTTAAAATACATTGTTATAAATACCACTCAGATAATCAAAGACAGTAAATAGTAAACTAACTTAGGAGTCCCATAGGTCATCTATACTGGGGAGTTGGTCTATCTTTTAAAAAAAACTGACCTATGACGTAGGAAGCCAAGGAAATCTGTCTTATATGTGTAGTTTTAAATTTAAAAAATCAATCTGCCTTTTATTTATTAAAAGATCAAGCTCTTTGTGTGTCAGCACAAAATTTAAAGTTTCGTTTAAGGGTTTCCATTTCCTGCTCTCCATTTAAAATGGGGGAAAAATAAAAATATTTTGCCTGTGACAGAATATGAAAGAAGTTCTCACCCTTAAAACCAGCAGCATTGGTTTTCCAGTCATTAGCGTTCAAATGTCCCGCACGGGAAGTCCTGACAATAACATGCTGTACGTCTCTCCAGGTCAGAAACGGACTGGGGAAAGACAAGGTAAGAATCATTGTACCAAAAAAAAAAAAAAGATGGGGGAAGCAGAGAGTCACAAGCAAATTAAAAAAGCAAAATCAAAATGGCAAAGTACTAAAAACAAAGGGTAAGAGATTTGGGTTTGGGATAACCAAATGCCAAATGCCGCTCTTGTTCTCAACATGGAGAAGTGACATTAGTCTGTGGGAGGCAGAAAACGTAATCTTAAACTGAAGAAACAATAAGATCGTGGGCAGTGGAACTTAGTTTTTACTAGCAAAAGGGTGAGCATTTCCAGTTTCCTCAACAAAATGGCCGCCCACTACGGTGCTCATCGTTCTTTGTGTCAAAGCGTGGGTCATCATGAGAAAATTACAGTAAGCTAAAGTCAGAACGGAAGGCCTCTTGCTCAATTGTATAGCTAGGCAATTGAGTTGCAATTTACCAAAGAACTTAGCAATGTTTCACCTTCTGCACGTTTATATGTGGGATATGGAAAAATCTCAACTGAAATTGAGTCTCCACTTTCAGCATTCGTTAAGGAAGAGAATATGGTACAGAACCCCAGCTGGGCTCCCAGGCACAGACAACTAAGGGAGTATCCCTAATCTGCAATAGTAGCTGTTATGTTAAGTTACTGGATATCTAGTTCTTATGGCTGTTACCACTGAAGAGCACAAAGAAACTATTGAAAAGGAGGTACTTTCCTTGGAGAACTGCAATGCTAATCATAAACACAAAGAAAACAAATCCAAGCACAGATACACAGACTTTTATTCCCTTTCAAAGACTCTGTAGATACAACAAAACATTCATTTGACTGAGTGCATGTGTGTAATTCTAATCAGGATACTTATTCAATTCAGTCTCAAATTTTGAGGTGTGGTGATCTCTTATCTAAGAAATGCAGTAATTTCCATGCAGTTTGTGCAGCCATTTTCTTTATTCTTTTCAGCCACCTTTATTTTAGAAGCAATATTTGCAAAGGATGGGTCAGAACATTTAGGGAAGAGGAGAAAATTACTCACTACCTGCCTCGAGGGGTGATGGGGCTTGGCGGGCATAGTCTCTGGGCACCTTCTTTTGCATGTGTATGGACACTGGGGTTTTTCAGGCAGAGGGAGAACTTAATGTCTTAATTGTAGTCAGTTTTTAATGATGGAGGCTGTATGTTGCCTCACTTTATACTACATTTTTTTCCATCATACTCACCATGTGTATGTTTTGAAGGTGGCCAGGGTGGCCTCCTGGTAAGAAGGGGCCCAGAGATCAGGTTCCGGCTCTGTCATTTCCTATCTATGTGAAATTAACCTCTCGAAGTCTCAGTTTCCCCACTTAGAAAGTGGATGCTAATATCTTCTTTACTTCATTGTACTGACTGAATCAGTTAAAATAATGTCAAGTACTTAACCTAGTGCCTGGCACATAATAAGCTATCGAGAAGTGGTAGATGGCACAGCATTTTGCTAAATTACCAAACGCAGCTCTTATTTGGTGGCTTGAAAAGGAAGTGCTATTGAGTTCTAATAGCTTTCTGTTATGCCCTCAGATTAAAAATAAAAGGAGAGCAAGTACTGCCACTTTTAAAGTTCTCAAATGGGGTAAGATTGGATCTAGACTATTTTGTAAGGCTGCATTAACAAAAGAACTTATATTAAGAAAATTAAAACCCAATTATATAAACTTTAAAAACATGAGAGTTATGGAAACAGAATTATTTTTGTTTTGTTTGGATAGAGCACTTGTTCAGAACCAACTTTAGAACCTGATAAAGCAAGAAACTGCTAAGAAAGGGAGGGAGGTTGTCTGATGGATCCCAGAAGACAAGGAAGTTTTGCTTTTAAAACAAACAGCATGGTTTGACCCTTTGCTGTCTACCACTGAATTCACATGATCATTCAGTAGACTCAATGCACTTCTGTCAGGGAAAATAAGAAATGGGTCAAAGGATACTTTTGATTATTATGTTGATTCCAGTCTCAACATCAGATGTTCTAGTTCTGCCTACGGCGTGACATCCTAGATAACAGAGTGAAGGGCAGAAACAACAGCAAGAAAGCTCAGTCTGGAAAGACATTCCAGCCACTTATTTTACGGTAAAGCAGAATCCTCACACGTGAACATACATGCTTTTCTTTTTTCATGAGTAAACAACAAGACACCAAAAAGTATACTTGGATTTGATGAATGTATCTAAATCAACTTAGTAATTTAAAAATAGCGTTTAACACACAGTTACAACTTTTATGTTTTACATCTTACCCTTTAGGGAAAAAAAAGAAAAGGAAAGAAGTCTCCAATGTTACCTTTCACGAGGGCAAGCCTCCTACAGAAATACCAAACATGGGGTTCTGACCATTGGGAGATAACACGTTTTTCTTAGTGAACCTTAGCACTAAAAATATAATAATAACAATAATAATAATAATAATAATAGAACAGGGAACATTTACATTTATCTTGTACCTGAAGCAGCTGTATTCTGACAGATTCAGGAAGCCTCCTGCATTCAACTCAGCCTGAAGAAATGAGTTACTTGTTCTCATGCTGAGTTGTAAAAACTAGTTCTTCTTGGAGTGCATGTAATTAAGAGGGAAGAAATTAGCTTCAGAAAATTGGAACTACACATGGCAAGAGGAGGTGTTTGGACGATTTTACTCTGACGTTTTAAAATGAAAAACTTCAGAAATTATCTAATTTGAAAAGTTCCTGAATTTCACCAAAATAAAGTGCGGAAGACAATATGGGAAAGCAATGGGTTTGGACTCAGTGGTGTTTCTACCTATGGGAAGGTAACTAATTAGCTTACAAAATAACTGTAAGTTAATTTTGGTAGACATTACGGCTTAGTTATTGTTAGTATCCAGAGAGGACTCTTATTTACGGGTAAGTCTCATTTGCATCTTACTTCTTATTTGTATTTATGCTCACAGGGATGATGGAGAAGTGAAGCCTAAGTCAAACTATGAAAGATTTGGTAAACCACACATACAGCAAAAACAGAGAAGAAAGGCTGAGAGTCCTTTGCGGAGAACTCCATAGTCCACAGCAGTAACGCAGGAGCCCTAAAACTTATCCTTGCCTGCCAGAGACCTTGGACTCACACTACACTGGTCTCTGAAAACCAAGACCCCTCTGACCTCAAAGAACATACGGACTGAGCACCAAGAGCTTTGGAGCAAGCCACAGTCGAGAGGCTGAGAGTCTAACCCACCTAGAGAAAAAGAGCACTATCTCTCACCCCAGAGCCTGGTGGCCACCGCCCCATGATAACCCACATGTAGTCAAGCTACCCACCCTTCAAATTTCTTCCTTGAATTATTAACAATTACCCTAAACAACAATATACATGAAAAGAGTAACATTTATAAATGCCTGCAAGATCTGGGTAGCTCTATGACCTTTCAAAGCAATGAAATGAACATAACTTTCTGGGGAGTTCTGTATATCTAATCTTTTCCAGTTAAGAAGTTTTACATCCTTTACTGACCTTGTAATAATAACCAACATTTACTGAGCACTTGGCCAGGGCCAGACACTGTACGTTTTACATGTATTATTGTTATGTAATCTTGACAATCATATGATGTGGGTAATATTTTTATTTCTGTTTCACAGATGACAAAACTGAGGCTTTGTGCTACACACAGCAACTCAAATACACAGGTAGTAAGTGGTAGAGCTAGAATTCAAACCAGTTGAACTTGGCTCCAGAACTTTGCTATCAATCACTATGTAACGGTGTTTGCAGATGGATCCGCAAAGGTGAAACAGAGACATACATGCATTGATTTGACAATTGGATCAAAAAGCTAAGTATGGCATGTCATGTAATCGCAGTCATGCCATCTTTGTACATGCACTCTGTCTCTCACCTCAATTGGCTGATTTTTGTTTACCATAATATTCAGAAGATTCTTGAGTCTTAATTTAATTGGTAGGTTCTAAAGGCCTAACTTGGGTTCTAAAGGCCTAATTTGAGTTCTAAAGGCCTAACTTTTGCACAATCTATCTAAGGTAAACAGAAAAATATCATACCAGGAAAATCGTATTATTTTTATAACATAATATTTTATGTGTATGCTATATGTCCTAACATTGCTGTATTATTTTATACCATTATTGTTATGAATTTGTCATCTTGCCTGCCACGGTCACACTTTGATGTGGTTCACAGCCTGGTTAGGTAACTCTTCTTCACTCGGTGGACCTCACCTCAAACACTTCTAGTTTTCAGCTGCAAAAACAGGATAATTAATGATACTATCACTACCTGGTGTTTGTATTACATTTTTGTTCTGAGCAGTTCAAAGTATTTCATGGGCCCAGCACTAGCTTTAGAAGAAGTAGGCCATATCCCAGGAGAGATATTTTGTGTAGTGCTTCTTGTTGGGCTTCTAAGAGCGACTGCTAACACTTAAATTAAAAAAGAAAAAAACTCCACCGAGAGTTTTCTCAGATAATTCTGCAGATGTGTGAGTGTTTGAAATAAATTTGTACTTGGTGGACCTTAAAAAAAAAGCGCCTATTTGAAATCTTGGGTGACTAACTCTCCTGCACTTATGAAAGAGAAAAAATAACTAATCTTCCTTTCAATCTACCCCCGAAATAGGTCTATCATTGTAATTTAGGGGCAACTGATAAAATAGACAACAGATATACATCTTATTACAAACAGAGAATTTATCAATAGGAGGAGCAACAGCAAATTCAGATAATGAAACTGTTTCCTAATGGGGCAATCTTCTTAAAATAAAAGTGGTTCTGCCTAATGAAATGACAAGGTATTATGTGGACCAGATCAATGGGAAAACTGCATGACCAATCAACAATCACTCAAAATCAAACTTACTAAATATCCAACAACAATCCAAGATAAAACCAGTCTCCTTGTGTGTTTCTTAAGATTATGTAAAACACAAATGGGAACCAGTAGCCAGAAAATCAATGTCATTGGTACCAATGCTACAAGAAATCAGCAATTATGGGAAAAGATTCATTGTGAGCTGGAGCAACAATGATGAGGCAGAAAGCATTTAAAGCCTGCTGAGATTGGTAAAAACGTTGCTCTGAATTGCAACCAGTGCATGAAAATGATGATTCTAGAATAAAATACCGGCCATCCAACAAAGGAAACCAATCGCCTTTTGTCAGGTAATGAAGAACCTGAAAGGATCATCAGATTGTCAGTCCCACCTTGAGGAGTATCCACTATTTGGGGTGCATTTGTTTTATTTTGTTTTGTGTTCTACATTAATTCAAAAGTTCCAGGCCTAAAGTTGAGGTGTAATATTGGAAAACACAGTCAATGACATCTCAAGACTTAGAAATTTGAGTTGTATTGATATTACCTGGATACCCATTTATGATTCATCCACACCTGAACCAAAGTGGAAAAGATGAAAGAAAAAGGAAATTGGTTTAGGACTATGCAAGTCAAATTTTTATTTCATTCTCTTGCAAAACCATTCTCTGATTCCCTAGATTTAGTCTAAACCAAAGTTAAGGAAATTTGGTGTCTAAACATACTTAAGAAAAGATAGGATGGGCATGCTTGAAGCTCAGACTTGGCAGGGAGGGGGGAAAGGGCAACATACGTAACCTAAACATCTGTACCCCCATAACATGCTGAAATAAAAAAAAAGAGAAAGAAAAGAGCCCCTGATTTACAATGAAAAATTTCGTCATTTAAACTGATGTGCCTTCTTTTCCTTATAAGTCCTGGCTCATCACTGCAAATGCTTGTTATTACACCTAAAAGACCAAAATTGCATTTTCTGTAGCCCCTACAAACCAATGATATTTTGTTTGCAAGCTCAATAATCATTTCCTTGAAATACTTTGCCACATAAACTCTTACAGAATAAAACTTGAAGAACGGTCAGAGGTAAGCTAACTTGAAACCACATGTATTGAAATCAAGTCACAGTTAGGAAGCTTTCTATGACTTCTCCCTACACACCCACTCCGTCCAACAATAGTACCCTGAACATTACACCTGAGGCCTCTCTTTACTTAAACCACCACCTGGAATCTAGGTCTGGCCCTCATTTTTGTCCCAAGCTTTAAAACCTATTGGAATAAACAAAATGTGACAGTGTGAGGACTTCCTCTCTAAACTTATCCCTGTCGACCTGGGAGAAACTCTTGTTCCCTTTCCCCTTCCTGCTCATTTCTGTAGGCTGTCCCAGGATGTGGCAAGGACGAACATGCAAGTCTAGGTTCAATCCTGCAGGAAGACATCTTTACCTCATTATTTCTAAATTTGTTCTCCAAATAACAATACATACAGCCTCGAATTACATGAGAATGGCTTAAATTATGCTTTAGAGTTAAGAAGACCTAGGGGTAAATCATCAGTAGTTCTGCAACGCTGGACAATTTACTGCACTCTCTAGGACTCGGTTTCCCCAGCTGTAACGTGGAGACAATAACATTTACTCCACAAGGTGATCGCAAGAATTTGAGATAATGAATATAAACAGCCTGGCACCGGATAGGCTGCCAAAGACAACAGTCATTATGATTTACTGAGATTAACAACCTACTTTACCGTAACAATTCAGAAAGGCTATTTTCTGAAGTTACACTAGCATTTGATGAATCTCCAATTAGGCTATGTTTTCTTCAATGTTTCTAAATTTTAGTAACATGGTTTTCTTAGTTTTACTAACTTATTAGCAAAATAGCACTTTCAGTACCTTGGTGTATTTCTGCTTAGCGAAGGGACAACACTACTAAGGTCTGTCAAGAAGATCTGGTTTTAACAGGCTCATGGTGTAGGTGGCAATCTGCCTGGCTAGGAAGTCAACATTTTGTACCCACTGTGATTTTAACAAGTCCTCTCCCCTTTGTGGGAAATCTTCCCTCTTGATGATGAACCAGGGATGTGATATTGAGGAAGATGGTGGAATGTTCTTTGGTTCGATGTCAGAGTGCCTTATAGTATCAAATGTTAGAATGAGGGCTGCAAGCACACTTATTTAACCAAATTGCCAGACTGCAGGCTTCTCGCCTCAAAAGCCAGCAGTTAAACTGTTGGACAGGCAAGAAAAATCTGTTGCATCTCTGCTATTACTATTATTCCAAATTACTTTACAGCCTTTTTCTCCCATTATTTTTTTCTGCTAAATATAAAGAATTAAAATGATGCTTTTCTAGATACTAATTGAAGAAGTGCATTTTTAAACAATGTTTTTCAATGTTCAGCTTTACTTTCAGACATTGACAAAGGTCACTAAGCATTTTAGATTCTAAAATTGGAAGGAAATCTCATGACTATTTTAGAGACTCATAGTTTATTACATCAATTTCTAGCAGGCTTTCTAATTATGAGACACCAATAGTTACAAAAATTATTTTAAAAACTACACCCCCTCCCCCCCGCCACCACATACATAAAGGAAAGATCAATGAAGACTAACAGAAATTGATTACAAAAATTTTGGAGGTATTTCAAAGAACCCTATGGCTGATGTAACTGGAATGAGGAAAATAATTTTTAACTTTCTTGTTCATTGCCTTTCTCTAATATATGTGTTGGGATGCCCACACTGTCTTTCCAGACTCCCTGATAGTGAGGAGTGCACATGAGACACAGTTCTTACTAGCAAAGCATAAGTCTACTGTGCATTTCTGAGAAAGTGTTTGCTTTCTTGCTGTAGACATTGCTAATCCTGCATCACTCTTCCTCCTTTTACCTGGAATGTGGATGTGATGGCTGGAGCTGCAGCAACCATTCAGAAAAGACCAAGAATAACAACAGCTGACATTGGCCCAGGCAGTCCAATGCCAGAGTCTCAGCTGAAGTGGGTCAGAGCTGAGTCTGACCCACTCCATCTCCATTTCTTGTACTGGAGGGTGGCCTATGATGCAGAGTCCCGTTAGTAATGTTTGTAGGGACTGGCTATTAAGCTTCTACATTTGACAGAAGGGGTAGAGAATGATCCTCTCCTCATCCGGCACATTCATTTCACATGGATCTCAGCCAGAATCTCAGAATTAGACCAGGAGTTTTGCCTCTCATCCCACCCTTCAATGGCAGATTTGAGTAAGCCTGTGCTTGGACTCTAAGCACAGCAAGGACAGCATCACACTTTTTATGGAGACAGAATACTTTAAAAAAAAACAAAAACAAAAAAAGGAAGGAAAAAGAAAAGGCAAAAGAAACATAAAAGGAGAGTACAAGGGACAAGAAAAAGAAGTGGCAAGAAAGAGAAAGAAGAGTGTAGGGAAGAAAACACTAATATGGAGCTCATGGAAACTGCAGAAAAGGAGTCATGGAGGAACAAAGCAAGTTGACAGTGAGAAGAAAGCAAGTAGTATAAAGTGGCATTAGCAAAAGCAAAGTTTGCACTGGAAGGAGTAAATTCATACGGATATGGATATGGTGGAATTGGTATTGTGGAAAATTGAGTTAATGACGTGGTGTCCAAATGTGAGAATTTCTTGCTTACTTTTAAGGAAAGAGATGAAAAGGAAAGACAAGATGATGGATTTGCAAGACAGGAAACAGAAATCCAGTTTCAGAATATTAGCTTTGTCTTCCTCCGAAGACTAACAATTACTGAGTCATTATTCACCAGATGCTCTACCGGGTGCTTTATGTACATTCCTTCACTTAGTGCACACAAACAACCCAGTGAGACAGACGGCATTATCATTCCCCTTTTACAGATGTTGAGACTAAGGCTTAGCAAGGTTAAATATCTTTCCCAAGGCCACGTAACTAGCAAGAACCAGAACAGGAATTTGAAGCCAGGCCTCTCATACCCCACAGCCCACGCTCCTGAAGCCTCGTGGTAAACGTAGCCAGTAATCAAAGTCACAGTAGACGAAAAATGTTCAAGGTAAGTTAAAAAGACTCAATATGTTCCAGAAAATATTAATAAAAGGAGTTGCATCCCCTAGAAGTTGTAAAATATGTATATTTTCATTACAAATACAAACGAAAAAATAACACCAAAACTTCTATTCAGGGATTTTTTTTAAAAAACTAAACAAAAGATTTCTGGCTTAAGACACTGCAAAGCTAATTTTAGGAGACAATAAAAGAACAGTTGAAGCTATTGAGAGGAAACGAACCTAAGAATTTTATACCAAGCTTGTTGTACTTCACGACAGAATGCAGAAGACATGTGTTTGCAGGAGGGAGAAAATATACTAACCTGCCTGTCTATAAACACATATTCTGGAAACCAAAATAAAATAAGTAAATAATTTAAAGATTTATTTTAGCTTATGAATAAATAAGCCAAAATTAAAAACCTGCGAATGTGTAGTTATTATTAGAAAAGACCTAATGATGACTCTGAAATAAACTGAACAGAGTTAAGATTTAATAATTTTTTTAAAAAGAATTCTTCTGAGAAGAAAAGAAAAATACTGGTAAGAAATAAATTAACTAAGATACTCTGTTGCATAAATCCAGATTACGGTATTAAAGATGGGGAAATAAGTAGGTGAGGGCAACACGGTAAATGTGAGCCAAGTTTATATAGCAAGGAGTCAAAGGAGATACCTCCTCTGTTCTGAGATATATTTATTTTAAAATACCAGCTTTCTTTACAACTATCTGTAATAAAATATAAGAAAACTAAAATTTAAAGAATATGAATAGATTTTTTTCACAAAACACATACAAAAATATATGGATGGCAAAATCAGTTGCAAACAATGTAACATTTTAGACAAAAAACACTTAAAAGGACAAAGAAGTTAAATTTACTTAAAAGACAAGGTGCTATCTAAAATAAATATCCAATAGCGTGACATGCATGCACCAAATGGTGAATCAAAGACTTTTAGAAAAAAGAAGTCACTGGAGGCACAGTAGTGTTCAGATAATTTAACTCATTTATTTTAGGAGAAAGAATATAGAGGATTTGTTTACATGATCGAAATAATTTAATAATATTGAAATATACCCTACAAAGAGTCATCTTTTTAAAGAAA
>RJWJ010013018.1:0-40829 GCA_004363605.1 Indri indri
AAACAATGAAATGGTTCTCTGAATGCTACTCCCTACCAGCTTACATCTCCCACTTCTCGAAGTGGTCAGGTGACACCTTTAGGAAGCCCTCTCTGACCTCTAGGACCCATGTGTGGTTTTGTCTTCATCTGCCCTAAGAACTTACTGTTTGTGTCACTGACATGGCACTTAATATGTATTTTTGATATTGCTGGTAAGTGCACAGATTCATCTTGTCTTCCTAATGTGGTTGCTAACTTCCTGAGGGCATGTACAATATCTTGTATCTCTCTCCATGCTATAGTTTGGATAGTTGACCCTCCAAACCTCATGCTGAAATTTGATTCGCAATGGTGGAGGTGGGGTCTAATGGGAAAAGGATCATGGGGGTGGATTCCCTCATAAATGGCTTGGTGCCATCTTCTTGGTAATGAGTGAGTTCGCATTTTGTCAGTTCCCACCAGAGTTCCCTCAAGAGCCTAGCACTTTTTTCCTCTTCCTTATTTCCTCTCTCACCATGTGATCTGCATGTGTTAGCTCCCCTTTGCCTTCTACCATGAGTGGAAGCTTCCCGAGGCCCTCATCAGAAGCAGATCTTGGCACCATGCTTCTTGTACAGTCTGCAGAGCCTCAAGCCAACCTCTTCTCATTATACATTACCCAGCCTCAGGTATTCTTTCATAGCGATGCAAACAGACTAAGACACTCTACAACTAGTATAATATACAGTAATTTATAACAGAGAAGGTGCACAAAAATATGTCCCTTCAATTTAAGAAGAAAATTCAAATACCCCAAATTTTCAAGACAAGAGGAAATCCATTTGCAACATAGCAGTAGAAAATTAGATAGTTTAGTCACTATTTTCAGGCCCACAGCACCTCTTGGTACAAGTTCATTTCCCATCAACTAGTCAGCCACCTATATACACACAGCCTAGGGGGAAAAGCTCTGGGAAAAAAAAAAAAGCTAGATCCTCTGGGTAATTTGACTAATACTTTGATGCATCTTTAAATTCGGTGATAGCCTTGTGACCCTGACAGGGATGAGATAAACATGTGCTTCTGGGTAACATTTTACCTTATGACCTTATCGTTAATCACCAGGTTCTGCTGCCCGAATTCAGAAATTTTAATAGGTGAAGCACGTGAAATAGGTTGATAGATTGATATCCCAATCCTAATGCTAATGTATTTAAACACAAGAGCTCTCATGAGCAGTGCACAGAATAAATTTAAGTATTGATTACTTCTTTTGAAGGTCAATCTCCTTTGATTATTTTAATCTCTTGAAAATGTATAAAATTCATTTTTCTAGCTTAATAACAAGTCGTGTTTTTTGTATGCAAGATTTAATAAATGATTTAAAAAGTAGGAAAAAAATTATTGATATCAATTAAAAATCTACCTCCCACAAAGCATCATTCTTAGTATATTGGAGTCTTATAGGATATTTAGATCACATTAATACTTTAAAAGCAATGTCTGCTTTTTGATCTGGACATTTGCATATAATTTTCCTTCTGGCTGGAAAACACTTTTTGTCTGCCTAAACCCTGCTCATCTTTTATGTCTCATCTTAAATAACACTTGAGGAAGTCTTGACTTTGACTCAACAAGCTTAGTTTTGCCAAACTTTCTATGTGCTCCCTAGTTTGTTGGTCTTAACAGACACACAGAATATCAAATTTAATTTGCCTGAATCTTTGTTTACTTCTATGGCTAGGCAATAATCCTCCTGAGAGCAAGGGCAATGTCTTTTCTCTGTATTCCTAAAACAGTCACAGAGCTAGCCATGTAATAAAACAGCAATAAACATTTGGTAGGTGAATGAATGGCCTGATTTGATACACTTCAATTATATTTTTTCACTGATTAAATATTGAAAATATGATTTCGAATAGTTGTTTAATATCCCGTCACATAAAGGGACCATTTTTCATTTAGAAATTTTGTTGTTGTTGATCATTGATGTTATTTCTAATGCTTTGCTATTTTAGATAATAATTCAGTAGCAGCTTTGTAATGGAATCCTAATCTCTATTTCTGATGATTTCCTCAGAATAAATTTCTAGAAATAGAATATGTTAAGGCTGCCAGTTTACTTCTTTGGAAGGATTAGTTATTTATATTGTTATCAGTGGGTATTCTTTCTTTCTTAAACTTTGCTTATTTTGTAGGTGACAGCCTTAGCTCTCCTGTTACGGTTATGTAATGAAGATTAAGTATTCTGTTAGTATTTTTATCAGATATCTACTATAATAACTTAGATCTTTTCATTTGTTATAAAGATTTGCATTTCTCATTTCCAGTTTATATGCCAATATTCCTGGTCCATGTTACTATGGGAGTGGCATTTAGTTTTTGAAAGCACTTTTAGGTCCATAGATTCTGCTGCACAATGGCAGAAACTGGAAGCTTCTGCATGAGGCAAAGTAGCACATGGGTCAGAATAGTCACAGGTTCACTAGAGGATAAAGATTTTACTTTTTTTTTTTTTTTGATGATGTACATATGAAGGCTCCAGTCTGCATTTGCTTTAGATAAGGTCGATAACTGTTTCTGTGGTGAAACTCAAGAGACATTAAAAGAAATGTCTGTTATAGTTATCGGAGAATTCCTATCACATTGTGACTTCAGGGACCTTCCCTCATTAATACTTCTCAATAATCTCTCCTTCCTTAACACTTCTCCATAATTAACATAAACTTCACGTACTCATTTATCATATGCTTTTAGACTATACACTGATTTATTTTTAGCCCTCTAAATTCCCAGGATGTTACATATGCAATCTCATATCTAGCACATATCTGACATAGAGTTGTTGGAAAATGAGTGAATTATGAGGAAATGAATGAATACATTAGTTAAATAATTACGATGCATGCCCATCCATTTTGCCGTTGCAGAGCATGGCAAAGGGATATAAGGGAATGGGAAAGTTGACTTTTGATGACTGGCAAACATTAGCAAAATAATAGTCTCTGGCCTTTGTCTGTTTCTCTATATTTTCTAGAACTATTCTTTATACCTAATCATTCACTACCATTGAGTTATCATTCATGATATGGAAAAGTTTGATGTGTTTATATGTGTTGAGATTGGTTTCCTCCCAAGATTTGCTAGATCTTGCTAGTCAGTTCATATCCTCAGTTAAAACTGTTATTTCAAAGGCATCAATAAATTTGGAGATGGCGTTGTGGGACTGTGAGAAATTGCCACAGGTAGACTCTTACTTCCACTGGATTTTGTTATAAAACTATGTCTTCCATTAGAGGAGCACCGACAAGAGAACACATCCTCAGTAAGAGCATTTGCTGGTTTGGAATACGAGTTATAAGGAGAAAATATCTTTTAACTTGTTGCCATCATTACAATCATTGAATTTAATGAGCTTTTCTCCAGTTGTCCCCAAGGAATCTACTCTAATCAAGTCTAATTGGTGTTTTCCCTTGAGGTAAGAATTATACACACACAGTAAAGAACACAGTATGCCTAAAGATTTTAGACGGAAAGGGAAGTAATTTTTAGAGAAATGAGTAAGATTTGGATTAATTTTTATTAAATACTGATATATTTACAATTTGTTTTAAAGTAATGTTCTTTTATAATATCTCTTAATTCAAAATGCACTCATAAAAGGCTAGCGAATTGCCAGATATAATGCTGGGTTACAGAAGCATAAAATTGCCTAAAACCTTGCATTATTACATTAAGATTATAAAATTGTTACATAATTTTTAGTAGTTTAAAGGTCTGGTAAATGTATTGGAATGAATATTGTATTTACTGAAGTATTTCTATTAATGAATTATAAGATAAATTTAATTTTCATTCTCCTCGGATAAAAACATAGAAAAATACGAAAGGTAACATAATGAATATCTATGTACCTGATACCCAAAATTAACATACAATGTCTATGATTTTTTCATATTTGCCTCAAGTATTTTTGTTAACAAATTCTTATACAAAGTCGAACACGATTCCTTATGCTCTATTGCTTCCTTCCTTTCTCCCACAATACTTCCCTCCTTCATAAGTGGCAGGAACTATATCACGAATTTATAGATGTATCTGGCCCATGTTTTCATATACAAACTGCTTATGAGTGCCTCCAAAAACAGCATATAGTTTTTTTATTTATGCACTTTTACTTTAATTCTGACTAAAATAATTTCCTTTTTTTTTTTTTTTTGCTTAAAAATAGAGAAATTACTCTGTAACTTGGTAAGCAGTAACAAATATAAATTTATAAGCCACGTGGTAGAAAAGAGATGATAGTATAGTGAGGGTAACATTGTTAAACTGGTTAAAATAAAGGTTTTCAATCTCTGGCTTTTCAAATTTTATCTTATTTTGAGCAGTTTCTGTCTGCTACATTTCTTTAATAAGATCTTTCTATCATTTCATTTATTCCCTTCAATTTGAAGTGAATAGTCTGAATAAACATAGGTTGAGAAATGATTCTTAATTAGTTAATATATGTATAATTTTTTTGTGATTTTGGGTGATTTAAAAAGCAAGAGTTTATACATTTAAAAGCAATAGTCCTGCGGGTGAAGTTTTAGCTGAAAGAATAAAAAAAAATGAGTCCACTTTGAAATTATTTTGCTACTGAAATTTCTAAGATTTTTTTTTTCTTTTCAGGAATTAATGACTATTTTGCTTTTATGAACAATAGTTATCAAGTAATGGATTAGAACTTCATAATTACATGTTATTTAGTGTACTTAGGGTGAAGCATAAAATAATGCTGTGATTATTGGAATTTTAAATCAAAGTAAAATGGTTAAGATAAAAATGTTTTACCTCTGTTTTACATTCTAATAATAAATTAGAATTTAATTATTATTTCTGTGTTTATTTCAGGACTATAAAACCAAAAAATTGCCTATTCATTCATTACTTTTAGATGTTTTATTTTTCTCAATATAAAAACTTTATCAATGTCACTTAGATAAAAATCCAATATAAGCTCTAAGTAATAAAAAGGAAGCAGCTGAGGTTTGAGAGTTGAAGTCAGTATAACTTTCCATAATATGGATCAAAAGTTATAGGTATGGAAAATGTAAAAGTCAAAGGAAAAACATTTCAAAGACATGGTGAATCAGTGAAGCAAATCCAAAATCTAACAAGTGTTCCAGAAAGAGACAACCAGAGGAAAAAAAAAAAAAAAAAAAAAAAAAGAAGTAGAAGAAGAAGAAGAAGAAAAAGCAATACAAGCATACCTTGTTTTATTGTGCTTCACTTTATTTGTCTTCCTAGATATTGTATTTTTAATAAATTGAAAGCTTGTGGCAACCTTGTGTTGAGCAAGTCTATCAGAACCATTTTTCCAACAGATTGTGCTCACTTCATGTTTCTGTGTCACATTTTGGTAATCCTTGTGATGCTTCAAACTTTTTCATTATTATTATATCTGTTATGGTGATCTGTGACAGTGATTTTTGATGTTACTATTGTAATTGTTTTGGGGCGCCACAAACTTCACCCATACAACATGGTGAGCTTAATTGATAAATGTCGTGTGTGTTCTGACTGCTCTACCAACCTGCCTTTCTTCTGTCTCCCTCCCTCTTTCTGGACCTTTCTATTCTTCAAGACACAATAATATTGAAATTAGGCCAATTAATAACCCTACAGTGGTCTACAGGTGTTCAAGTGAAAGGAAGAATCACACATAACTCACTTTAAATCAAAAGCCAAAAATAATTAAGCTTAGTGAGGAAGGCATGGTGAAAGTGAAATAGGACAAATGCTAGACCTCTTGTGCCAAATAGTTAGCTAAATTATGAATGCAAAGGAAAGTGGTACTCCAGTGAACATATGAATGATATGAAAGTAAAACAGCCTTATTGCTTATATGGAGAAAGTTTTACTGGTCTGAATAGATCAAACCAGCCACAACATTCCTTTAAGACAAAGCCTAATCCAAGTAAGGCCCTAATTCTCTTGACTTCTTTGAAGACTGAGAGAGGTGAGGAGGCTGCCCAAGAAAAGTCTGAAAGTAGCAGAGGTTGGTTCATGAGGTTTAAGGAAAGAAGCCGTCTCCATAACATAAAAATGCAAGGTGAGGAAGTAAGTGCTGATATAGAAGCTGTAGCAAGTTATCTTGAAGATCTAACTAGGATTGTTAATAAAAAGGTGTCTACACTAAAAGACAGATTTTCAGTGTAGATGAAATAGCCTTATATGACAAGAGGATGTCATCTAAGACTTTCATAGCTAGAGAGGAGAAGTCAACGCCTGGCTTCAAATCGTCAAAGAACATACTGACTTTCTTTTTTAGGGGCTAATGCCACTAGTGACTTTAAATTGAAGCCAATGCTCATTTACCGTTCTGAAAAATCCTAAAATTTCCTGTAATCCTTAAGAATTATACTAAAACTACTCTGGCCATGCTTTATAAATGGAACAATAAGCCTGGATGACAGCACACCTGTTGATAGCTTGATTTACTGAATAATTTAGACCTACTGCTCAGAAGAAAATATTCCTTTCAAAATATTATTACTCATTGCTATAGTATCTAGTCCCCCAGGAGCTCTTATGCAGACATACAAAGAAATTGATATTGTTTTCATGCCTGCTAACAAAAAATCCATTCTGCAGACCATGGATCAAGCAGCAATTTCCTGTGACTCACTTTATTGCAATATTTGCTTTATTTAGGTGGTCTGGAGGCAAACCAGTAATATCTCTGAGGTATGGCTCTAACCAAAGAGTACTGAAAGAAAAAGTGTCTGGGGAAGTATGAAGTGAAGTGCTTCAAATTGATTAAATCCCTGGGCCCTGCAGTCTGGTAGATGAAAACAAACTTGTGACAGGAGAGATGAATTAATTTTTCATAGAGGGAAACCACAGTTACAACCACAACTACGACAACAATAGCAGCAACGGCTGATTAATAAGAGAATGAGAATCCAATTGGTATTTGATTTTTCATTAGTGATTATGAAGACATGAAGAACATCATTATCATCCTTTAAAAGAATCAGTTTTAAAAAGTAGAACTGAGGATACTAGAGGCTGGGAAGGGTAGGGAGAAAGCAGGGATAAGGAGAGATTTGATAACGGTTACAAAATTATAGCTGGAAAGGAGGAAAAAGTTCTATTATTCTATGGTACTGTAGGATGACTATAGTTAACAGTAACATATTATAGAGTTTCAAATAGCTAGAAGGAGGATATTAAATGTTTCTGACACATAGAAATGATAAATGTTTGAGAAGATGGATATGCTAATTACCCTGATCTGATCACAATACACTTTATGTTTTCAAACATCACTATGTATCCCATATATACGTACAATTATTACCTGTCAATTTAAAAAAAGGAATCAGTTCAAACTCATAATTATGTAAAGCCTAATTAGCAATCAAGTGTGAGGGCAAAATGAAGCATTTTTAGACATTCAGTAATTCACAGAATTTACTATTCAGACATAGCCTATCACATTTTTAAATTTTTTAGTAGAGTATTTTTTCATTTACATTTATAATGATAATATATACTTGATATGTCTGTTATTATCTAAAAATATGACTTTGAGTTGAGAGTCTTGCTAAAACCTTTTTTTCTTTTAGAAGTATTCTTGCTGTCTTTTTTGTTTTATGTTTCTTTTCTTCTCTCACAGATACTAAATTTACATTAATGTTATTATTTGAGTAATCCTAATCGTCTGTTTTAAATTCCTCTGGTGTTATATTTTGGGGAAAAATGGAACCTACTTTTTTTCCTAGTAACCATCATGAAAAGTAAAATAGAGCCTCTTTAGTCACTGTTATCTAAGATGGAAAAAAGTAGCAAACATTTTCTTCGGAATAACAATTTTTTTTCTGTTTTCTCTCCCATTTTTGTTTCAACATATGTTGTTAAATTGTTTTTTCATATACTTACTTCTTCTTTAAAAAATTATAACATTTGAATTATATATTCTCTTCCAGTGCTGCTATTTATATGTAATTCCAATTGCAAATGGTTACAAGTTTTACCAACTGTATTTTTGTGCTAAAAATTTGCTATGAATCCCTTTGCTAATTCCGTGGTTGGTGAAAGTGATCTTCAGTTAAATCCATGTTTATTTATTCATTACATATATTTTGATAGACATTACCCATAGCCACAATTTTGTTTAAAATTGAATTCTTAGTGCAAAATCCTTTCTCCGCAATACTTAGCATGCAATGTTCTGGCTTGGAGTCTGAGTTAGAGAAGTTTGGACTAAGTCAATTTTTCTATGTAAGAAATCCATATTTTCTGTTTTGTATTGTATATGTGTGTTGCTTTGGGTTTATAAATGAAGGTTATTATGTTTTTGTGTGTATAGGACTGGTCTGGGTTCTCATACCATTTTTACTTAATTTTTAATGAAAAATTATTTATTAATATATTTTAATAACAAAATGATATGGAGGAAATGAGAGCACCCTTTTATGTTTCTATTTCAAATTAGAAATATAAGGAAATAAAAACAGCAATATAGAGCTTGTTACAACATTTTGCTGATTCAACTAAAAGTCATGGGAAGGATCATTATCCAAAGACCTGTAAATTGTAAGAATTGATTTAAAAAGATATGCCAGAACTTCGGGGGCCACCAATGGTGGCCAACTTGATTCCACTGGCGGCCAACTAGTGAGGAGCAGGGAGGTTGAGGACAGAATGTAATTGTGCTTTCTGGAAATTGGTCTCCTGACCAAGAAAGCACCAGTTGCTAGAAATGGAGGGTTCTAAATGAAGCGCTCCAAGAGGGAGCTTACTTTTTCTATCCCAGTTATCGGCTCCACCATCTACCAGGTCTCCCAAAGCAGAAAGCAGGGAGGAATCCTCACTCCAGAGCTACAAGTCAGGAGTCCTGGCCCTCCTGTCCTACATGGGCCTACCTTTCAAGCTCTGGTCACAGTTTCAGCTTGTTTTTTCTCTTGCTTGGATTGTTTTCTGTTGCCCTCTTGGCTTCCAATGTCACCCCTTTCATCTGAGCTGCTACCAGACCCAGTGGGTTCCCCTGTGCTGGCCAAGTGGTCTCATCTGCTTTACAGCCTTAGAGACTCCAGGACCAGGCTACTCTGTGAGTATGATTTTCAAAGTGCTGGCCCCCGTGAGTATACCTGTATCCAGGTTTGTGCCTCCATACATTAAGTCTGTCTTCAACCAGACTGTTGCAAACCCCAGCATCACCTGTCCTGTGAAGTTTTCCACGAGCCTCTCTCCTCTCTCGTGACAAGCCAGCCTACTTATACTGCATGCTTAATCATTCTGTGCCAGTATGAGCACTAGAGATTAGAGGCTTCATTCTACTTATATTTTCATCTCTCCCATGTAGCAATATGCCTAGCACACAGTAAAAGTCCAATAAATGTTTGTTAACCGAAGGATACGTGAATTGTGGATCTAGGTTCTACACTTCACCTTCAGCACCTTCCCAGCCCCAGGCCCTCCTTACTCAGATGCCAGAGGGATTTCCCCCAGCAGGTTTCTACCACACTGTTGCATTCTGAGAAACCAGGGAGATTTGGCCCTGGAAGGCAGCCTTGCCACATTTTAGTAGCAATCCTACATTTCTTCAAAAGCAAGAAACAGCAGCACTAAGTTTGCAAGAGGCTTTTGTAGCCAGATCAAGTTATGGTTCGAGAGTCCAATTCGCATGAGTTCTACCAGAAAGTTAATCAAACCACCCCATGGGATATGCATGGCTGGGGCAGGGGGCTGGGACAAGAGGAGACCCCTATTATTAACAGACATAAAAGTTAAAAGCTTCTCACCATACTGTACTCTTCTTCTCACCCTCACTTTTTCTCACAAATCTTCAGCTTGGGAATTGGAGAACTTGGAGCAGGGTCACAGTCACTGAAACTTTTGCTAAAATAATTTCATCAGCCATGTCAGCTTCAGTGTTCTGAGAGAACTAAAGTTGAGCACTGTGGACAAGCTCACAATGGCTATGAGTTAGCTGGAGGAAAGGTCTTTTATACTGATCTTAACCTAATCAAGATTTGGATGTTTATTGGTACTTGGTTTAAACCAAGTAAGCCAGCTAAGGGAAATGAGACTTTAAAAAATGCCTTGAATCCTATTGCTTTTGAGCATTTTGTAATAGGTATCATGCTAGATTCCTTGTTATATTATCTCATTGGATTTTCACAACAACCCTATGAAGGAGACATTTCCAAAACTATAACCTTTTAAAGAAGAAAGAGGATTATAGAAGTGAAGTAACTTTCCTAAGTCATGGAACTAATTAGAAATGAGCAGGGAATGCAAAGACAGCTTTCCAAGCTCAGATAATAACTACTATAGGTCTTTTTTTAATACATAAAAATTACATTGTATATAATGAGGGAAATTGGAAAAAGACTCAATTCCAACAATGACAAATGTTTAATCAAACTATAATTACATCCAAAGATTGCTATGTACCTATTAAAAGGTGCATAATGTAAACACTTGCTAAAAACCCTTTCTTAGGCCAAAGAATTAGAATGGAAAATTATATATGAAATATGATTACAACTATATATATTTGATATATTTATTTGTAACAAAACAAAACATAACAAAACTAAAAAGAACTTGGGAATTAGGAAAAAAAGGATCAAGAACCAGTACAATTTTTCTATTCTTTGGCAATATGTACCAAAAGCTTTTAAAATGTTGAGACTTTTAACCCAGGAATTATACTTCTTATATTCTGTTCTAAAAATGTAATCTAAAAAGTGGATAAATAGTTGTGCATAAAAATGTTCATCAAAGTAAAAAAATATAAACAACTTAAATGTCCAAGACATTTCACTTCCAAGAAAATTATTATAGACATTCTGCCTTCAAAACGTTTTTAATGACAAGAAGTAAATGTTTGCAATATAATGGTAAGTAGAATTGCATTATATAAAATTGTATGCATGGTATGATCACAAAATATAAACACATATTAAAAATACCTGAAATAAATATGCCGAAATATTACCAGCAATTCTCCCTGGGTAGTAGGATTATGACTGTTTGATTTTCTTCTTTATAATTTTCTGTTTTATGATTTTCCACTATAACTATATATTATTTTTATTTAAAATACTTAAAAATCACTCTAACTTCCAACTTTCTCAGATAACTATGATTACTTTTACAAATAAACAAGCAGATTGAGAAAGATATTTGAATGATGACTTGTAAAAGTAAGATCCTTCCCTATTATACTGTAAACTGTAAAAGACAGGAACACTATGTTATTTATATCTGTTTTCCCATTGCCTTCCACTGTGTGCTCAATAAATGCTAACTGAAAAAACAACAACAATAAAAAGATGTGCAGGAATTGAGCTGACTTACAAGTAGAAAGAAACTTTTGACAAAAACATAAAGAAATCCTAAAAATTGTCATCAGCCTGAGGGAGCTTCATAAAAAACACGTATGAACTTGCAAATAATAAATAATATTTCTCTATATAAATTTTTCCAGATTGCTAAGAAATAAATCTTTTTAATTAATTTGAAAAAGCTAGAAATGCCTTAAAAGAATAAATCTGACAAAATAGCACCCCCCCCCAAAAAAAACCTAGAAATTAGAATGGTGCACTGTAACAAATAGAACTCATTTCTAAAATTAAAAAAAAAAAATTATTCAACATAGTTTATCACATAAATTTTAAACTGAAAGGCATTTGAGAAAATCAACATCCTGAATTGGAAATTAAAGCAAGACAAATAAAAGCAAAAATTGAGAGAATTGAGGGGAAAAAGCATTAAAAAATTTTAAAAGTGTAATATTTTCCCCTTAGCATAGTAAAGCATACCTATCTCAACCAGGAGTAGCTTAATAATAAGCAATAGTCTCTGATCATTTGGGTAACAAACATGTTTTAGAAATTTTCACTAATGATAATTTGATATCTTTAAACTTGCACATAACAGCATTTTTATGTAATATTCAGGGGAACATGGATTCTCTTAAATTCCCATCAAACTTCAGTACCTGTGGTTTAGAGACATCCCTTTGAGAGTCAGACATAACTAAGGTTCCCATGATCAGCACCTTTATGATACTGTTCTATCCAATGCAATAAAACCAATATATAAAATGAGTAAATACAGAGGAAAAAAGAATTACATCTTTACTTAAAGATGATATATTTTATTACCTGGAAACTCAAGGGAAGAAAATGAAAAGCCAATAGGCTTAATAAGAGTGTCTGTTAAAATGGCTGGTTGCAAAAGTAAAAATACAAGCATAACTTTTCTACATATTATAAATAACCATTTAGAAAATGAAGTGGTTAAAAATTGGCAAAGAAAAACATTAAATACTATAAAAATTTAGCACTATATGAGCAGGACCTTTAGAATAAAACCTAAGACATTTCGGATAGATTTAAAAAAATAAAACAAATGAAAATCTTTCATTCTGCAAGAGACTGTGTATTTAAATAGAAGATTAAACACAAGAATGGCATTGATTCCATCAACATTAATGTGTACTTTTGATGAAATTTTAAAAGTTAATACATTGATTTTCATATTTGTCTAAGTGAATAGTCCAGAGTATTTTGAAGAATAAGAAAGAAGATGCATTGCTATTATTATTACATCGCAATTAGTCATTTTTAAAACTGTAATGCTAATACCAGAAGGCATAGACAGATTGATGAAATGAAGTATAAATCGAATAAAGAGATACAGACAAGCAAATACCTTACCATAAAATATAAATTATTCAAAAATGATTTGAATTAACTGTTGAACTCATTAAACAACAGCAAAAATAATTATCTAGTATCATATGCCAAAATAAATTCAAGAAGGTGTAAGTAGTATAATGTGAAAATAAATATATAAAGTATTCAAAATTTGCAAAGTAATCTTTAATTTAATTTGACATTTCCTGTAAGTGTAAAGGGGGAATTTATTTTTCTGAACCTCATACCAATGCCAATATAAAAAAATGAAGCATGATGGATGTCAATACATGACAAACAGCACCATCAATCAAAATCAGTAACAAGTTGACAAAAATTGCAATTTAATACCTTTAGTTTATATTAAATATATATGCATATAAACATATATCATTCATCTATGTGTATACATTACACATACATACATAAATATGTGTACACATATCAAAAATGAAATACAATGGGTTACAAAATTAGATGCATACATACACACATACATATACATACACACACATACATACATAAATATGTGTACACATATGAAAAATGAAATACAATGGGTTACAAAATTAGAAAATGTGTATACTACTAAAAGTTAAGAAATCCAAATGGGTGAGAAAAACATAAAAAAAATTAATTACCTAGTAACCAATAAAGTTTGACCTAAAATAATGATTTACTAATTTTTGGCCATCAAATTGTCAAGATCAATAAAGAAAAAAAGATAACTCCTAAGTTATCAAGTGGAAGTCCTAATATTCTTATGAAGGATAAAATGTCACAATTTTCTTGGAGCTGCTGTTTATTAAAAGCCTTTAAAAGTATATGTGCATTGATCTGAATATTATATATGTGTATGTGTATATATATTTATATATGTTCCTAATGCCTGTGTATTTTGTGTGTATTTGTACACACATACAAAATATACATACATATAATATGTGTATAAGTGAATATACATACACAAATATATAAGTGAATATACATATATACATATGTGTTTGTGCGTGTGAGTGTATATGATTCTAAAGAAGAAATACTTTAGCTGTGAGTGTATTCTGGGAATAATAATGAAATGTAGAAAATAGCTCTGAAGTTCAACATCATAGACTGCATAAATAATGATAATTTCTATAATCATATACTAATGATAATTAAAATTATGTTATAGAAATATATTTATTGACATGAAATAATTACGCATATATACACGTATGCTTATACATAATGCACGATATATAAAGAGAATATACATCTTGTTCTTACACAACACACACAAACATCTGAAAAGTCATATTCCAAAGTTTAACAATTATCCTCTATTGATGGCAATTTTTTTATATGTAATGTGTTTTCCTTTTTAAAATACAATATGCATGAATATATTTCAATGTTAATAAAAGTATATATAAAGCTAAAAAATAGCTCAGCTTACTTCAAGCAAGCAAATTAATTAAGATGGAGGCTTTGCAAGTATCCTTATCAATCAGAATCATTACCTCGATTTTAAGTTCTATTCAAAATTCATTTTAATTATCCAGTAAGTTTTTCTAAATTTTAGTTGGCACTGCTTTTCTTGCCTTTTGTGTTTTATTTTATAGTATTTATTTCGTTCAGCACATTCTTTTTGCAACAATGGAGATATAATGCTTAATTTTTTGCATTTAATATCTGGTTGCCCTATCCAAAAGAATGGTTTTTATTTTTTATTAACTGCTGATTAAGTCAAATTAGTAGTTATAAGCTATTTGGTGCTTAGTTATCTTATTTGACACATTCTGCTTTTTCCTTTTTAAAAGAAAGAATGTGTGACTACATTTTTCAATTAAAGCATGTCGGTAATCTGTTTCTATGTAAAACAGACATATTTCAATAATATTTTTTTGCTTAAAGAAGCCTATGCACTTACATATGCCATGGCAACATTTCCATTTTATCTCTGAATTAGAATGACAATATCACACAAGCACAAAAACTTTTATCAAAAGTGATTTGAAATAGTTATTTATTTGTCCTTTTCATAGAGTAAGGTAAGAGGACTGATCTTTGCGTTGATTAAATTAACTATGTATTTGTTGTGAGATTAATGATGTTATCTTAATCATCATTTTACTTATCTGTTTAAACTAAGGTTTCGATTTTAGTTTTGAAAACTCTTGATCACAAACCTCTTAGCTACAGGCAGCTTAGATTGAAAAACCATATATCGATCACAAAGAATACATTTTTACACAGACTTCAAAATATTGCTTTTTGTGTGTACGGTCCTATAGAAAAGAAACGAGAAGAGGTATGGTTTGAAATATTTCTTTCATTTTGAGTGGGATTAAAGTGAAAAATCAGCTATCATTTCCTTTCATATTTTCATGATGCTTAAAGATTATTAGTGTTTAGTATTTGATTTATATGAATTTAAGAAATGAAGGTGATGATGAGAGAATGGAAACCAGGCAACAGGTACATAAGAATAATTGGCTCCAAAGATCCAAGGATACTGATTGAAGCAAATGGAGACCAAGTTAACTGATGATCCCATTAGCAAGAGGCAGGCTGGTAAAAGGATTGTGTTTTAACCTGAGCAGAGGCTCCCAGCAAATTTTTAGTGGATTCTTAAATATTACAGCAAGACAATTGCATCTGTTTCTATTTTCCTTTGTATTTTTTTCATATAGGAGAAAGAGAGGAGAAGAGGAGAAGAGAGAAGAGAAGAAGAGAACTAAGAGTGAGGTTGAGATAGAGGGAATGATTGCAAAAGCAAGCAATCAAGGACTTGCAAGCCAGGGATGCAGGTATCGAACCACTGTTCACCTCAGGACAGTCTGCTCTGTGACCTAGCCTTAGTGGATGACTGCAGGGATATTCAGTGAATTCTGTCATTGTGTGAAGAGAAAAAAGATCTGAGGTCATTTGCTGGTGAATGCCCCATCCAGGATCAATGAAAAGAAATAACTGCAGCACACATGCTATCAAAAGCAAGACAGAATCTTAGATTCTTGGAGTTAGATTTCAACATCCCTCCACAGCAGTCCAATAATTTTATGCTAAGAAGCCAAAACATGATTGTGAAAGGCCACACGACTAGTTGTCTAACATGATTCCCAGATCTAGGAGTATTTTAAGTTCACAGATTATTATTCCTACAAATAAAAATTTCAA
This sequence comes from Indri indri, assembly GCA_004363605.1. Taxonomy (NCBI): domain Eukaryota; kingdom Metazoa; phylum Chordata; class Mammalia; order Primates; family Indriidae; genus Indri; species Indri indri. The sequence continues at coordinate 15,818 of RJWJ010013018.1, forward strand.
ACAGGGATGCCAAAGGTGAGAATAAACAATATTATGTCCTGAACATCTTAATATTCTACTCTACAAGTTCTGTCATCATGTTTTATCAGCATGATTTACGTAATTATCAAAAGTTGTTTCAGAGGCCAGAGGAAGATAACAGGATTTTGTCAATGGTGATTACATTTTCTTTAGAATGTTTTGTGTCCACATTTCCTCATATGCAGTTAACATTTTTTAATATATTACTGTACATTGAAATTTATACCTTAACAAAATAAACACCTGACAGGTAAAAGAGAAAAATGTTTAAAAAATATTTATATATATTTATATTTATATGCATATGTATATAAACTGTATTACAATAAACTGTATAAACAATAAAAGAGAACATCCATCTTTTCTTAGGATAGTGACAGCCAAGTAAACTTTCAAAAAATCATACATATCACAAAAATAACAAATGTAATTGACCATAATCCATTCCATAGCTGAAGTATAATTGCTGGAAAGAGACTGCTACAAAGTCGAATTCATATAGAACCAAGGGAATAAACACCTTAACCTGGCAGAGCCAACTCTGATTTGGATCCCAGAATAGAGGATTAGGCAGAGACAGTTTGGGGAATGAAAATGGGTTTAAGGTCCCACTTCATGGAAAGAGGAAGAAAGAAGTGAAAAGAGGAGGAAAAGAAGAAAATGAAAGATCCTGCAGAAACTAAAGAAAAACCACAAAATTGGAAGACATGCCAATTCCTTCCTAGCATCTCCCCTCCCAAGAAGTTTGCTGAGCAACAATAACAAAAATATTTACTTCAATATAACAAGAGTGGAAGTAAAACATGTAGCATGTAGCTAAAAGCATGTAGCCAACCAACTCAACCATTCACTCCTGCCTGAGAAGAATCACTGTCGTTACCGCTGGTCCAGAAAAATATAGGAAATTTCAAAGTAAGCAAAGGAGTAGGAATCATCCTTTTAGACTTAATTGAAGGATGAAAAAAATAAAAGAATTGAAACATTTCAGCTATTGGATGTTAGAATGCAGAAAATTCTCACAGAACTCACTCGTCCAAACATCTTTCTGTCCCAGAAGGTTTTACAAGGGAACTCTATCAAATTTTCGAAAGCCATAATCACAATATTATTTTACGTTTTTTTCTAAAGATAAAATAGTGGAAAACTATCCAGATTCTTTTGATGAAGCAAAGTTAGTATTAATGACTAAACACATACATACACACATATTACACGTACACAAAGTTATCAGTCTCACTTATACATATCAACGCAAAATTCATCACTTAAATTCATGTTACTTAATTTGAACCTCAGAGAAACAGGAATAACCATTATTAGCAGAAAACAAGCAAAAAAAAAATCAACATACAAAATTTAAAAGAAAATTGACCATAGAATTTGAATTCATAAGTCAACCATTAAGTATTAATAATAATATTATTTTATTTTAAATTTTATTAAAATAAAGTAAAATTATTCTCTTATTTCATTATAAAATATCAATTAGTTATATTTTGTATTAAAGGAAAAAGTTTTTCATACTCAGTCTTTAAAGAAAATTCAATATATGTTGTTCACAAGACATACAAGGAATTAGATTTCTCAAAAGTTACATCCAAATAAAAATGGCAATTTTCCAAGAAAGAGGAACTTTCAAAAAAGCCATTATTGACTTTCACAGTGATGGAAAAATTTCTAATAGCCTAATCCCTGATAACTTCTGATAACAATAATTTTAAAAATTAAAAAAATAGTAATTAAAATGGCTCTAAATACTGATAATTCTTGGTGAGTCATTTCAAACATTCAAAGGACACATATTTTCTAAATTATTTAAGCCCGTTTTAAGGCAATAAAAAAGATATATACAGCCCCAAATTATTGTTGCTCGCTAACCACACAACAATTTGTTAAATGCAACATAAATTGGTAAACTCTAAGCTAATTTATGATGTGGATTAGTTGTATATTTGTTGTTGTCATTAAAATAGTACTGATAATATATGAATGCACAAGAAGAGAGAATTTATTTATAGTGGAATTCCACAGAGATCTTGACTCAGCCTCATCCTATTTTGATGTGTGTGTGTATGTGTGCATACAAATATAGCATAAGTCTAAATCGAGTCCTCTGCTACAGTTAAGTCATGGGTCCTCTAAGAGTCTATTTAATTGAAGCACTTAGAAACTTCCTGAAAGCAAACTCATCCTTAAGTGGATGGACATATTGCATGACAGGTTTGACCCAGTAATTAAATCTCAAGGCCAGAGGTAAGAAAGATTCCAGTTCTTTCAATGCACCCTGTCCTTCTTATGTGTTCCATTACAAAAGTCACAGACTTATCTTGAGTCCGAAGGATAAACTAAGTTTTAAATAAAACCAAAAATACTCAAAATTCTATACATTTTTAGGATGCACTTTATTTGTACATCTCATATATTTAACGTTAGAAGAAGAGAAAGCCACTTTTCATTGCATAGTGATGAACCACTGTACAATATGCAACTTCCTTCCCACAAATATGAATAGATCTGTCATATGAGCAGAACTCTGGCAGGTTTTAAATGGATTTACTCAAGTTTATAGAATCTCTGGTTTAATCAACTGCAAGTAAAGTTCCCAGCTAGATAAATTCAAATGTGTATATTGTACTGAAAAAGATCAGTTAATTAATAGTATATAGTCATGGTCATCATCAATATATATTGTTAACACACCAAGATGACCAATGGATGGAGTTTACAGAAAAGTATAATTTGGCTGTTCAAAACTTAACTTCTCTAAAATTAAATCTCTTTAAAATGAAGTAGCTTTTCTCAGAAGGCAGGGGGCAGTCCATTACTTCAGACATTTGTCCTCATGCTAGAAAATTTTGTGGTGACAATGTATCACAAGAATTCAAGGGCTGATGGGTAATTGGACAATATATCATAGTGAGTCCCTTAGACCTGGGATTCCAGGGTGCTTTGATGTTAGTTTGTAAAAATACTAAGTCATATGATCTACTGCATCTAGATAGAGGCTTTGTCTGCTTATGTTTCTAAATTGATCAGTTTTGAGAATATGTCTAATCTATCTTATTAACTTATTTGTAATTAATTGGAACTTTCAGTGAAGTTGCTACAATAGCTAAAAACAGCACATTAGCTGATTTTCAATATTATGCTTTTAATTACATGGCATTACAAAAAAACTTATGTTAATGTTTCCTTTTTTTTTTTTTTGGAATGGGCAAAGCATAAACACTATTGTAAGCCTTTGAATTCTATTTGGTAGCTATATTATAAATAAAATCACTATTACCAATTTTTTGGAAATAGCTCGAGTAACATTTTTTAATAAAATGGCTATTCAACCCAGTAAAACAGTTCTAATTGCTTGATTGTAAAGTTGTTCGTCAGATATCTGTGTTATATATTGCATATATAATATATACAATACCTACGTGTATACATATATACACATACACACATTGTTTATTAATAATGTATGTGCACATGCATGCACATTGGTATACTAGAAAGTTAAAAATAATACAGTTCATAAACAACTGAATTTATGCATTATATTATATATTAACAATAATTTATAATCTTGCAGCTTTCACTTCTTTAGAATATTTACTTGCCAAATATTGGAGAATGACATTTTATTTTAAAACAAAACAACGGAAAATACTTTGACAAACAATCCAATTGTTTAAAACAAAAAAAAAAAGACTCAAACTTAACAGAATAATCCAAGGTAGATGTTTTCCCATTATAAAATTTTGGCAACTCATTTGCATTTCTATTTGTAACTTAACTACTTTTTATACCATTCTGTGTTCATTTCCAACTCTATTTATATAAAACCTGTGGAAGATGGTAGACTGATTTGCGATGAATAAAAATATCTCATACTCAAATAAGCTTTGTAAAATAGATGACCTTTAAATTCTTTACTAGTGAGTCTACTCTCAAATTGCTGTACCATTTATCCCTCAGAAAGAAAGCGTGGTCATAATAAAAGCAATGCCTTATGCATATTTGTATATCCTGTACAATTTATAAATCAAGCTGACAAACATTATTTAATTTTAACATAGCTTTTCAGAACAAAGACAGACTTGGTTGACATATCAAGGTAAAGTGGTTCATTCTTTAACCAATGGCATAGAATGGAAAGTACAGCACTCGGCTGTGGCTTCTGGCCCAAAGAATGTGAGAGATTTAAATATTTCTTTACTTTTACTCTGGACTCTAGATCTGCCCACCACCTGCCCATCAATCCAGTACACTCTTTAGGTTGTACAGTTAAGACAACAATCTGTGCCTTCATCACTCCCTCTGAATAGAATGTGAAGAGCCACAGGGATAAACACACTCTGAAAAATATATTGGTGCTGGTGAGACCAATTCTGTTTTTTATAAATAATTAAGAAAATGGCTAACTTCCATGCAGTCTGGGGAGGGTGGCAACACAGCCCCAATTACTTACATTGACAACTGAATTAATCTTCTTCTTTTATTTTTCTCTTTTCAATAACATATGGGCTCTACTCAGCTGGGGAAGATGGTGGAACCTCACTGGGATCACATCTGTCAGGTTTACAGGGTGAAGAAAAGCACTCAGCAGGTTTGTGTGCTACCCTGTATATCAAGACAGGGCAAATTCGTGCCAAGTGAAGTCTGTGCCCTTGGAAAAACACTTTCTTTTGTCCCATAGATTTTTAAAGATTAGTATATATTAAGTAGATGAACCCTACGAAATATTTTTATGGGAAAATTTCATAAAATAAATGTAAGTATTTAAAATGTCTTACATGGGTTAGAATTTCTCTCCATCACACACACACACACACACACGCACACACACACAATTTTAGTCTCTTGGTTACATTTTTCCCATCGGTGTATCCAAATGATCACTTGAAAAATAATTTAGATAATAATCACTCTAAACTATGCAGTCTGGGTTAAAAAAAATAAAATAGAGTGAAAAGCGCATTAGTCTGAGTACAAAATGACAATTTTCATCAGATATGGATATATTTTACCTTCTACCTGACACTGATTCAGGGTACTACAAATTATGTTCTATTTATAACAGAAAATCATCGAGTTTGAACAACCCATGTCGCTAATCTCAGAAGAAACTTTTCATGATATGGCAAGGATTCAAAAATTTAGATACACTATAATTGGCAAAAGTTTATATGGTTCAAAGCTATAGGTTACATGTCAGTTGTTTAGAGAGTCTTCCCAGAAGGGAATCACTTTATTTAAAACTACGGTCTTTTTATATTTTCACTTAGTTAGTGAAAGTGTCAGCTGATCAAATCTTTAAGAGTCTGATTTTTAAAAGTTTTCGCTTCAAGTAAGCAAGTGTTCATTGGACACATTCTGATAGCACCGTCTCAGAGACTGTGAAGGCTGCGCAAGATTTACATGCTCTTTCCTTGTGCCAGGAGCACATTATCTGGCAACACTAGATACGCATAAAAGGCAGAGTTAAATAATTATATAAAGCAACTTCTACAAAATTAGTTGAAATTGTACAAAAAATGTGAGTTATACATTTTTGAGACAAGGAAATTAGAAGAAACCTAGAATTTGTACCTTTAATTGTCCTGAATTTGGGAAAGAGAATATTCTGATGAGGATGCCTAACATACTCAACTAAGAGGGACATTCTTAGGTTTTTTAAATTTCAGCAAGGAGGTGGTTGTTTAGACAACTCCCCTGTCATTGCTCCAGTGAGTTTGAAAGCAGCCCACGTACTCTGAGAACTTGAGATGACAAGGCAAGCTTTGAGCTGATTTTAGTTCCTTACCCCTGCAGAGTAGGCAGCGCCCAATAATCCAACCACCTTCCATGCTGCCTGGAAAGAAAACTTAGCTCTCTGAAATTTAAACTCATGAATGGATAAGGGGAAGAAATGTGAGATACCTGTGCTATCTCATATTTTATTTCCATATCTAAAATAAAAATAAGAGCTCGTATGTAAAGAACGGTTATTTTTATTACCAACTCTGTTGGGCATAAATGAAACAAAAATGAATCAATTTCAATTTTCTAAATTTTCTCATGGATTGCTTACATTATGGTATGCTCTATAGAGTATATAACATTATAACAAATTTGCTTATTATTAATATCTGATAAATAGGAACAATATTAGATTTGATAAATGAGAAGGGAAAAAGAGCATGACGGAGTCTAAAATCTTTGGATTTTTGTTAAAGACAGTCATCATACCTGTTGCCATGTTTATATCAACTTGCACCTCCAAGATACAACTAGGAGGTAATATGTTTTAGGCAAAGACTGTTTTTTTAATAATTAGCTGCGCCATGACTCCTTGGATGCTCTTTCCTTCAGTGACCAGGGCTTGGCGGTATACTGAGTCCCATTGCACAGATTCAGGCTGGGCATTTGCTCTGTGGCCCCTTTTCCCTGAGACCCACCTCCAGTCCTGCGTGGCCAATTAATAGCAGCAGTGCCCTTGGTTCCATAGAAGGAGGAAGCACGAGATAGACTTTCCATATTGGTAGAATTAAACCATCAAAAGGGAAGACAATCTAAACACTTAAAGTAGATAAATATATTTTAATCTCTTCATTTCCAAATGCAAGCTCCACCCCCTAAAAAGATGGTCTAGATTTGCTCCTCTGTGCACAGTTTCCTTCAGAGTTTCTTTTTAAAAATGAAGAGGGGGAAGGCATGAGTGAATGGTTAAACCCCTTCTGATATTAAAAAAATGTAGACAAAATAAATGTGATAGCTACATAAAGGCTCTCTTCCCTTATAAATAAATATTTCTGTGTATTTATTCTAAAGATTGCCTACTGAGACTTATATATACCTTGTTATCTTTTTATTACACTCTTGGTTTTCTCTGCTTGTAAATTCTGTATAAAAATAAAATACATACTTATTATGTAGGGACTATGTATTTGCTTTTAAATACATAGGAATGCTTCAGCAAATTACTTTTTTCTCTTAATATCTTAACAATTAGCAATTTTAATTGGAAATTTTGCTAACTCTGTCAAATTTTTAGAAATAAGCAAATTATATAGCTATGTTTGACATATAACAAACAGGCATTAAAATAACGTCCCTTGCACACTTCAATCAAAATTTCACTTCCATAGAAAAGGGTAATTTCTAAACATTCTTAAAAGTCAGTACCAGCCAGCCAACTGTGGTGGCTCACACCTGTAATTCCCACACTTTTGGAGGCCAAGGCAGGGGGATAACTTGAGGCTAGGAGTTGGAGACCAGCCTCAGCAAGAATGAGACCCCCATCTCTACAAATATAGAAAAATTAGCTGGGTGTGGTAGTCCCAGCTACCCTGTAGGCTGAGGAAGGAGAATTGCTTGAGTCCCAGAGTTTGAGGTTACAGTGAGCTATGATTACACCATTGCAGTCTAGGCTGGGTGACAGAGAGACTCTGTCTAAAAAAAAAAAAAAAAAAAAAAAATCAGTATAGCACTAGATGGTGAAGCAAAATAATTTAATTAACATCCTCTAAATCTGAATTAATGTTATTTTTCATAACCATGCAGAGTTTCCTGAGCAAATACTAACAGCATCTGGAGATATTAAATCTTATGGAATATGTCTATGAGATCTAAAAAAAAACACACTAGTGTGTGTTAGAAAAGGTATAGGAGAAACATGTATGTATGTATTTTTATATATATATAGTTTTACTTGTAATTTTTATACACATTGTAGACCAATTGTTAATTTCTGCTTTTTCATTTAGCCGGTCAAATGTTTTGAAAGGTTGATTTTCCCAGAGACTGAATACAATTTATATAAGAATGTCCTCCTTGATTAATTTTCATTCACAAATGAGTAGAGAAAGGAAGGTTTATGAGCAAATGGTGTTGTAAAATTGGTTAACCACACAGTTGAAGAAATATAACTCTTATATAACTCCTTAAATCAACATAAATTATTGATTAATTAAAAGGTCGGACTAAAAATTATGATGAAATATAGATGAATGTTTACAGACCTCAAGGTAGGAAAAAACTTCAATAACTTACTCAACAAATACATAGAGAGAGATACTGGGATACCGAGATGAACAAAATGCATAAATATCTACTGTCAGGGAACTTAAATTTTACTGGGTGGAGAGAATGACAAATAAACAACATGTGTTTTACAAAAGTATGTGATAAATACTATTGAGAGGAAGGACAGAAGCTGTAGGAGGTGAATGGTTTCAGAATTGTAAATAGACTGACCATAGTAAGCTTCATGGAGAAGGTGATGTTTGAACCAAGAGTAGAAACAGGTGAGAAATAAACTCTGCAGGTTTCCTAAGGAAGACTTTCCATGTGGAAGAAACAGCTAATGCAAAGACCTGATGTGAATTCATGTCTGGCACATTGAAGCAATAAGGAAGTTAGAGTGGCTGGAAGGAAGAGAAGGAAGGGTAGAGTAATAGGAAAATTATTAAAACTATGAATAGAATTACCAAAAATCTAACATTTTATTACAAATGCATTTGCAACTTCAGGACATTAAAGACAGGACTAAATTCAAAGGCAAAAGAAAATTGGGGTGAAACATTGGCAACAATTATAACAAACAGTAATACACTAGATAGCGAGATCTATGAGAGCTAGAACATTTCTTTGTTCATTATCAAAAACTCAGAGCTTAGAACATTATCTTTTGTATGATGTCCATATGGAATCATTGTTGAATATTAATAACTTAATATATGCTAGTAGAAGTGTAGAGTGTGGAATACTGATATACTTTTCTGTGTATATACAGAATGTGAATTTAAGTATTAGACAGCAACAAGTATCACAGGTTTCAAAACTTATTATTTTTCCATTATCTCTGGTCTTTTATCTTGTTTAATTATTTTCAAAACAATAGTCATTCCTAATCTTAAATTATGTATTTATTATTTTATAATGTATCTGCACTTTTTTTGCTCTTTCCTGTATGCCAAATCATAAAATAGTTCCTGTTACATCATAGCTTTCTCTATTTCTTAAATGAATAAATGAATAATTGCTCTCTACCAAATAATCCAATTGAAATAAGAAATGCAATTGAGGATTTATGTAAAATAATGTTCATTGCAGCATCATTTAAAATAATAAAAAAGTGAAACTCTTTACATTTACAAAATCAAGATAATGGTTAAAAATTGTGGCAGACTATCAAATTAATCTTCACAAAGAATATTTAATATAGGAATATGCTCACAATATATTAAGTAAAAATAGTACAATACTACATCCTCTGACATTCAATAACACTTGCTGAATTGAATAATGTTGATGAGAACTACTGAAATACAATTTTGAGAGACCTAAAAATATACCAATCCAGGTGTTTTCTAACATTTCTTTTCCTCCTTTTTTTTTTTTTTTTGTAAATCAATTATCTTATTCAAGAAAATTTTTAAGCAGAAGCCCTAGAGAAAAATCACATTTTAGATACAGTCATTGTGATTTAGAGAGGGAAAAGAGGGAGGGCAGGGTTAGGCCCCGTGTTTTAATTCCTGCACTCCCATCCTCTTATTCCCATTTTGCTGCCCATGGAAGGTTCAGAGAAAACTCTTCAGCACTTTTAAGATAACTCCGAGCACACTGGAAAAAAAAAAAAAATATATATATATATATATATATATATATATATATATAAGATTTTTCTAGTATAATTGAGATCCAGAAGAACATACTGAGTACTAAAATGTCATGTCACTGTCTGTGGATATGTTTAGACAGAGAAATCTGGGACCAGAAAACAATGGCTTTGATCCTATTGGAGTACTCTTTTACTGTCCATCTTCTTTGTTGAGGGAGGGTTCCCAGGTCACCAAAATTCACTCATCCATCCATACACACTTGTATTGCTTCTGGCAGTGACTTAGCTGATAGGAATAGGCACCATTTGCACAGAAGAAGGAGGTATGCTCTATGGATATAAGAGTGCTATTTTGTATTATCGCTGTAACAAATTACTATAAACTTGGAAGCTTAGAATAACACAAATTTATTATCTTATAGTTCTATAGTTCAAAAGTTCAACACAGGTCTTCTTACTGGGCTAAAAGTAAAGTGTCAACAGAGCGGTGCTTCTTTCTGAAGGTTTTAGGCTAGAATGCATTTTCAGCTTTTTCAGCTTCTAGAGGCTTCCTACATCCCTTGCATTTTTAGCTCATGGACTCATTTTCAAAGCCAGTAACATGACTTTCTATGACCATTCTTCTATAGCCACATCTTACTTTTTTCTTCTTCCTCCTTCCACTTATAAGGGCCGTTGTGATACATTGGGCACATATGAAGTCTCTAGGATAAACTCCCTATTTTAAGGTCTGGTAATTAGCAACCTGAATTTCACTGGTAATTTTAATTCCTATGCCATGTGGCCTAAATGTTCACAGAGATTAGGCTACATGTCTCTTTGGGGGATCATTATTCTGCCTATGAGAAAGAGAAGATTTCTCCAAAATACAAGAAATGTTTAGATTTCTGATTCCTTCTGGCCAAGGTACATAGAAAAATTGTGAAAACGTAAATTTTATCAAAGGAAAAATAATACAATGGTCCTACTTAATTGTATCCATTTAACTGATGACAAAATTAATGGTCCAGCTCTAAGTCTTTTAAAAAATATACTATTTGTCTTCTACAGAACCCTGGCCCCCATGGCTATACCCAGGAACTCCTGTTACACCATAAACAGGTCAGAAGTCATTTATGTTTCTCCCTTTTAAATCAACTTTTGTTAAAATTAAATAACCTGCTATTTTGATTAATTAACCAGCCCCCATACAATTATATTTGAAACATTGTAATGTATTTTTGGCAATTATCCACATTTACGTTTTAGCAAGAATTTGTACAACAGGTCAGCTCTTAATAAGCAGAGGTTCTTAAAAAACAAAACAAACAAACAAAAAAAAAAAAACCAGGAGCATGTGGATTTTGATGACCTTGATGACTGAGTGGAATCTAGAAAGTTTGGAATTTGGGGGATTGAGCTGGAAGATGGTAGCCAGGAATGGAAGCCTCATAAGACCACAGGCTATAATGGGGGCCCTACAGGTAACACAAAGAGACTGTCTCCAGATGAGATTTGGGGTCAGTTAGTAAACTTTGAATATTTTAAATTTTACCCGGACTTGCTTTATGTATTAAGTTCTGTTATGCGTGACCACTTTATTTTTCACTGAACACTTATCTAGAATCAAACTGCCCTAGTTTTAAAGTATTCTATTGAATTGTACATTTCATAGCCCCAAATTGGTAGATTTCCCTGGCTCATTTCAATGGAGTTTTTAAAAATGTTATCATGTTCATTTGAGTTCTTAGCATTTCTTGGTGTGTCTTAATTAGCTCTATTTCTAGGGACTCTGAATGACTTTTTCTATAATAAACTAATAAATTGGGTGGGTCAAGGTTAAATTAATTTTAAACTGTCAATCAAATTCCACAGTTTCTCAGCTCATTAATACATATTGAACTGTTTCACTTATCTTTCAAACAGATTTCATTAAAACTACAAAAGCTTATTTTATCTAAGCTTGATAATGTTTGTTGATGACCATTGTTATCTAGAGAAATTAGGACTTTGAGCAGTAATCAATGAAATTATATTCTTATAACTGGGATAAATTGAAAGGAGAAACATCTATAAAGCATTTTCCTTACACCTAAATATTAATAACAGAAATGGGACTATTCTGGGTTACAAAAAATATATACAGAGAGAGATCCAGTTACTAGTGAGCTGATCACAGAAAGTTTGCATCCAGGAAATGTGCTATGTTTCTTTTCTCAATTATATAATTTTTTTCATTACAATGGAATTCCTTGGTGGATAGATTATTTACTAACAACTCAAGTGTTTTAAGATTTAAAGGAAATTTTTCAAATGTGTGAGCACCAATACAGTGACTTTTCTTCAAATGTGGGAATCAAATTTAGTGAAAATGTTGATAGCCAGGTGCTTTACGTTCAATCTCATTTAATCTTTGAAGCAATACAGATGATGATAGGTCTGATTCCCACCTACTTAAAAGAACTGAAATGTAGAGGAGTGAAGTTAACTTTCCCAGGTTTACAAAGCATGGTAGAATCGGGATTCAGATGCCAAGTTCAGTGCTCATTCTGCTTGATTACAATTGCCTGCCCTGGGGCAGAACAGCATGTGACTTAACCTCACAGGGGATGTCTCGTTGAATGATTGAAGTATACTTAGCGGACCTTCCCATCTTCCGATTAAGCTGCATCAGCCAATTGCCTAATGGAATTTTAACAATGTATTTGGAATAAAAATAGTATACTTGGAGAAACCATCTGTAGGAAGAGTATAAAAGAGAAGAAAAAGTATTTGCTTATATGGAAAATGGACTAGATGCTTAAAAAACAAAAAAGATGAAGCAAAAAAAGACCAAAAGGGAAAACAGCAGAATTTGGGTTGATTTGGGATAATCCGGCATGCTACTTCTATGAAAAGAGAGTTGAGTAAGAGGGTAAATTGGCTTTTCTTTTATAACAACGAATTCGAACCATTTCATGTATTTTATATCCTTATGATTACAGAGCATGGTTGTTTTTATAATTCACACATTACATGTGGAAACAACATAAGATTCAACATTTAAAATACTAGCCCTTATCTGGGCATGGTGGTGTGTGCCTGTAGACCCAGCTACTTGGGAGGCTGAGGCAGAGGATCATTTGAGCACAGGAGTTTGAGGTTGTAGTGAGCTATGAAGATGTTACTGCACTCTAGCCTGGGCAACAGAGTGAGACAATGTCTTAAAAAAAAAATGTAAAATAAAGTGCTAGCCCAAATTCATTAGATAGGAACAAATAAAATTGAGATGAACACAGGTCTGTTTCTAAGATTATACACTGTCAACTTCTCGACACTTAGCATCCTGTCAAACAATATTCCAGCATGGGCTATCAAATACAAATAAAATAAATTACTATCCTTTTCTCAAAATCATAATGATGATGTCACTGTAATGGGAGCATTCAATAAATATGTTTTCAACTTTATGAAATTATAAATAAAAACATATCCTTAAGGCCCAGAGTGTTAATAATAATGATGTGACTATTAGAAACTTTTGGTGATGGAACTAATTCATACATCAGTTTACTTTTGAGAGATGTTTACAAAAATTTAATGAAAATGTGCAATTAAGAACTTATTAAAACTAACTTTGCTTCAAAAAGAAAAGAAACTAAGACAGTATTGAGTTGTCCTTAGTAGATATGATTCTAACAACAAAAATAAGAAAATGCTGTTGAAGAGGGACTCCAAAAAGTGCCTTCAAAGATTGAAAGTTCTCTTGCATGAAGTTTATGTCTCTGGGTCAAATTTATAAGGAGGTATATTTTCAGTAGTAGGTGTGAATTCCCAGAAGTGAAATGAAATGTGCTATCTAATGAGGTCAGTGAGGTAACTATAGCTGGAGGCTTTAATGGTGGGTTTAGGCAACCACTTCTTTGGGATGTTGTACACAGGATTCAAGCAGGCAAAGAAAGAATAGGCTGGATGATTACAAGTAATTTCCAACCTTGATTGTTTATGGTTTTATATGTCTACAGGGAATATCAATGTGAAAATACTTATTTACTTAAAATTTATGTGAAAAAAATCACATAACTTTTGCTTCACTTGACAAATATTTTCTATATTTTTACTCTTTATGTAGGCCATGATGGCGGAAGAAGCCATAAAATTTCTGTTACATAACTAGCCAACCTAAACAAAGAATAAAACTTAATTCTCGGAGGAGCCTTATTTTTTAAGAAGATAAAGTGAATAACCACATTGACTACATCAGATTTGATTCAGAGATTATTGCTCAAGGAAGAAACAATCACAGATAGAGTGGACATGGAATCCTCCCAATTAGATGGGGCTTACGCATGCACTATGTGCCAACCTTGTGTTTCACAACTGCAGGTATCATTACAGTAATATCTTCATAATGGAAAATAATCTGTGTCCCTTTCACGTAAGCTTTGCAAGCTTGAGAAATGTGACTGATTAAACATTATGTATCTTTCAGCAGTGCTAATGTAAATCTTTGTGAGAGTATAGATCTTAAATACCATTAAAGGAGCCATTTCCATAGATATTTTTGCAGTGAGAAATCTGCCTCAGCGTTTCAGAAGGCCATTGGCACAGTGGAAGGAACATTGACTTTGAAGTTAGAAAACTCATATTCAAACTCCATTACACTACTAGCAAGTTTTGTGACCTGAGGCAACATCAAATGTCACATATGTAAAAAAAAATGTGTATAATGTATAAAACTACCCACCATGAAGTGTTATGAGGAAAATAGCCTGACTGCACACTCATCAAAAGTGCTTTGAAGAGGCCTCATTCTTACAACCCTGTTATTAGGGATAAATACTTCTGATTTCTAATTATATCATGGATTGATGGAATCCCCCCTATAAAGGGTAGGTGTGTGCACCCAAAGATTGAGCCAGTGATAAATTCTTTACTTACCACTCGAAGTAATAACTTTGTGGCTCCGAAGATGCCTTTGCAATAAAATAACCACGAAGATGCTAGAAAGTCACTCAATTCACAGAAACACTCTGTTATATGAAAACATCTGTGGTGTAAAATGTTAATCGTGCTCGTATCATTTTCTCTTCCAGCTTATTTTTCTCCTGATGTAGGACTATATCTCGATTCTTCCATTAGACCCCATTTGTCTTTTCTGATCCTTCTCAGTAGAATCTGGACTAAATAACAATAGCTGAAGATCTTGATGCTACTGAGTAATAAATTCATCTACATAAAATGTCTTTACTCAGAAAAAGATGTGGATTACTGAACACTAATAATGCAGTGAAACAATATAAAATAGCAAACCTTTGCTGAACACAAGATATTTGATTTTGTTCCATAATATGTATAGATTTTACTTAGGGAATAATATGAAAAGTCAATGTCTAAAATAACTGTCTTTTAGTTAACAATGAATCATTTAGGAGGAATCACTTTTTCCTGAAGGCATAGAATAAGGGTCAATCAAGTAATAACTTTGTAAAGGAATCTTTTAGTGAGAATTATTGCAGATAGATGTGCTGTGAAGCCAGTATAGTAAAAAAGATGATCATTTCATCACACCATTTGTTAAAGCAATCATTATTGCACTTTCACAATTATTTGTTTTAGGTTCACTAAGGTTTTTTTGAAAATAAAAATGAAAATATTTCCTTAATAGCCAAGAACAAATGCTGCAAGAGAACATAATGGTTTCCAAAAAATGATTACATCAATCCAATGTAAATCTTTTCATTTTTGTAATCCCATCAAGAGTTTTGAAATTTTAAATCTAGTACTTAAGAGTTACAGTTTTTTCCTATGGTTCAAGTTAATGGCAGTGGGATGTGATTTACCATGTCCTTGAATGGATTGTTATGGGGCTCTGATATGTTCATTCAACAAGGAGAAATCGAATATGAGAGAAAGAGAAAAGAATGAGCCAGAAAGAGGAGAAATAATAGAAAGGAAGAGAGGAAACAGTGGAGAAAGAGGAAAACGAAGGGAGTGCAAAAGAGAAATGGCAATAGAAATAGGATGGACTAATCACTTTTTTTTAATGACATGTAATATATACAGGGCAGAACAACAGAAAGAATAATAATATTGCATGTGTGTGTGTGTGTGTGTGTGTGTGTGTGTGTGTGTATGTGTGGCTTGAAATTGTCCATAACCCCACCACCATTAACTAGAAAGAATGAGTTATGGTATATGCCTTTTTAATTAGGTGTATGTGTATATTAATAATAAAAATTAATATATTATGCATAAAATTTTATAAACCTGTTTCCTTTACTTTATCAAAATTCTATTCCATGCCAAAAGTTACATAATATTCCATTTTAAGGTATGTCTTAGTTCAGTACTTTTTAAAATTAGATTTCTTCCAAATATTTAGCTATTATAAATAGTATTTTAATGAATCTCTTTTGGTATAAAATTTTATCCGTCTTAATTATTTTCTTAGAATGCAATTTTAGAAGCAAAGTTACAGGCAACTGGTAATGCAAGGTTCCAACATTATTAAAGCAATAAGAAACAATATCATTGAAAAAGCCTTTGCTAATTTATATTTTACCAATAAAATCTTTGATATCATAGGGTCCCATTTCCTTACCTTTGAAAACACTGGTTATTATCGTAGCATTTAATCTTTGCAAATTAAAAAACTTATAATTTACTTTGTTAGCATTATTGCTATTCATATTGAACATTTCTTTATGTCTGTGTCTCTCCTGCTTTGCTTATTTATGACCTTGACCCATTTTTTTGAAATATTTGTTGTATCTATTGATTTATAAGAGATATAGATATTTCAGAATATGAAAATTTAGCAAGATGTTTTTCCCACTATTTGTGTGCTTCATGTGAAGCTTATCACTGAGTATGCTATACATTTTTTCTAATGAATAGTATATTTCTCTTATGATTGTGTTTCTTAGATTATTGCTGATTTAGGATGATTGACGTTTCTTCATTTATTTAAGTGAATATATTACTGAGTCCCCTTGTTAATCGGAAACTATAAGTTGAAAATGATTTTTTTCAGGTAGAGAATTTTAACATTTGCAAATAAAGATAAATTTTGTTACTTATTTCCCAATATTTATAGCTCCAATGTATTTTATTCTCTACATATTGATTAGACATATTAGAAAGTGTGTAAAATAATAAAAGTGATAAGAAACTTTCTTTTTTATTTTAGAGCATATTCTAGACTTTTGCACTAAGTTTTAATATTGTTTATAATCACATATTTCTTTAATATTGAGAAAATATAATGTAAAAATAAATTTTAACACATTAACTGCCATGTGAGTTGTATTTAACTCGTGCTGGTTTTGAGCTGGGGTCTCAGGAAGCGTATGTTACTCACATGTCTCTTTGCCTTGGAAGCCATGAGAACTATTTTTTAACTTGCTATAACTCACACACAGAAAACAATAAAAATAACAAGATTTTCATTAAATTAGAAGGGATCATTTTGTTTTTGAAGTTTTTATTCTATTTTCATAATAAAACACCATGGCCCCAAGGAAAATTTTTTTCTAGTGTGGCAGTTAATGTATTAAAGGGATAAAATTAAAAAGCATAATAATTTAAAAACAATATTTTACACAGTAAAGTAGAAAATTATTCATGAAATTACCTTTCAGTGGGATTATTCTTAGACAACTGTAAACTTTTTAGCAAAGTTTGTATTTTATTTATGTCTTCTTTTTTTGTTCATGAATTTAATTAATATTCCCCTAAAGCACTATCTACTGTATCAATAATTTCATGTTATTAACATATAATTATACATATAATTGTTTAATTACTTTAATATTCTTTATAACTGTGGCTATGTCATTTTTAAACTCATTTTATTTGCAAGAGTCTTGACTTCTTTTGTTTCTTTAATCTTCTATTATTTTTTTTCTTATTTTCATTGTGAATTAAGAACATAGACTGCATTCCCTCAAGTTTTTCTTTATATGTGGAGTTCATTTTTGTTTCATGATCTGTAATACATTTGTTTTTGCAAAGCTTCAATGATCATTTGAACAAGTGCATATTTTCTGTTTATATAGTAAAATAAAATTGTAGGTTTATTAAATAGACTATTGAAGATATTATATCATATTATGCCAACTTAAATAAATGAACAGCATATTAGTGAAAAGTTGAGAACTGCATGTTTTAATATCTTCACTCTCTCTAATCTGGCCCAACAAATCGCAGATCTATATTTGTTTTTAAAATAATCTTAAGTTGAATATTTAAATGTGTGTTTCATTTTTTAAAATTCTATTTTTTTAATTTATTTAACCTAAACTTTTACTTGTTTAATCACAAATCTTAGACTTATTTTTAAATTTAACTAATTTTGTTTCTCATCATAATATTAATATTGACTTCATTATTACATTTTGGCTACAGTTACATTATTAATTGAAGAGCAAAGATTATAGATCACAGAATACATATGTTGGAAACACTATTCTGGATATTGAACTAAGCAAAGAATTTATGAAGAAGACTGCAAGGGCAATCACAGCAGCAACAAAAATAAACAAATGTAACTTTATTAAATTAAAAAGCTTCTGCACAGCCAAGGAAACAATCAACAGAGCAAATAAACAACCTACAGAATGGGAGAAAATATTTGCATGCTATACATCCAATAAAGGGCTAATAACAGAATCTACAAAGAACTCAAGCAAGTTAGCAAGAAAAAAATCAAACGACCCCATTAAAAGTGGGCAAAAACATGAACGGAAGCTTTTCAAAAGAAGATAGACTCATGACCAATAAACATGAAAAAATGCTTAACGTCACTAATCATCAGGAAAATGCAAATCAAAACCACAATGAGATATCATCTATATCCAGTGAGAATGGCTTTCATCAAAAAGTCTCAAAACAATATATGCTGGCCCGGATATGGAGAGAAAGGAACACTTAAACACTGTTGATGGGACTGCAAACTAGTACAACCTCTGTGGAAAATAGTATGGAGATTCCTCAAAGAACTAAAAGTAGACCTACCATTAGATCCAGCAATCCCACTATTGGGTATTTACCCAAAGGAAAAAAAGACATTCTATAAAAAAGACACCTGCACTTGAATGTTTATAGTGGTACAATTCACAATTGCAAAGATGTGGAATCAACTCAAGTGCCCATCAATTCATGAGTGGATTAATAAAATGTGGTATATGTATACCATGGAGTACTACTTGGCTATCAAAAATGACTTAGTATCTTTTGTAACAATCTGGATGGCTCTGGAGACCATTCTCCTTTGGGAAGTATCACACGAATGGAAAAACAAACAGCACATGTATTCACTATTAAATTGGAAAGAACCGATCAGCACTCACGTGCACAAATGGAAGCAAAAATGTAGTGCAAATCATGCAGGTGGGAGAGGGGAGGAAGGAATGGGTGAACTCATACCTAACGGGTATGATGTACACTATCTGGATGATGGGCACACTTACATCTTTGACTCAAGCAGTACAAAAGAATTCCATGTAATCAAAACATTTGCACCCCTGTAATATTCTGAAATAAAGGAAAAAAAAATGGATCACAAAATAATCTGAATTTACCAAGAGCAGAAAAAAAATCTCAGTTATCTTATGTATGTGAAATTAAAATAAAGCAGTACCCTTTTTCATTGATACTGAATTCTACTGCAGTACATGGAGGTTCTTCTTTCCTTTACCAGGACACAATCTAAACTGGGAAAGAACATCATCAAAACATGAAATAATTTTAGAAATCTCTGAAAAAAATTTAAATAAGACAAAAAGGAAAGAAACGATAATCAATAAGGGATTTTTGATAAGCAAGAAGATATTTGCTTTGTGAATAAGAGGTGGACCCTGTGAGTTAACTGGATAAAATCCTCTTAATTGGAGGCAGAGTAGTCAGAGTGGAGAACAGGTAGGCTGGTGGGGAGTCTGGGGGAGAGCATCTATTCTAAGTTCCTCTGGAAAGTCTTCAGGCAAGTGAAAATGACATCAACATGGGATCCAGTCCTACCAATTACCATAGACTTATGCCCTGAGGATTATTCTGGGTAATGTTGCAGCAGTGTGGGAACACTGCCTTGAACAAATTTGCAAGATTTACTTTTAGTAATAGACAAAGATTGCTTTCTCCATCCACCTCAGGCTGCAGTGCCCTTCTTTGCCACCAAAGCTAAGCCTTGTGATGCATTACTAGAATTAATGGCCAAAGTGAATGTACTTGGGTAAATCTAACTCTGATGCTCAAGTGAATCCAAAGATTTTTCTTTTATCCTTCCTTTACCGGGACACAAAAGAGTCACACAGATACCTCACACCATGCCCAGTGGAAACTATCTCAACCATCTCAACTTGTCTAGGATATAGTAGACAAGAAATGTGTACTCTGAGAGGATAAATAAAAACAGAAAAAACGAAATATGAAAAAAAAATTTCAAATAAAGGAATCATTCTGGAAATTCCTCTTTGTATAAAAATTATAAGAAAATTGTGAAATATCTTATTAATGTCATTATCAAAATTCAATAGAATGCTATTTCTATGAAAGTGGAGCAATTATTAATTTATGAGTAATAAACTTTACTGAAGAAATATTTATTGGATAAACAAAGGTAATTTTTGCCTTTTCAAAGGTATCTGGTAGTGTGCCACAGATTAGTTACTGGAAAAGCCCAATCAATGCATTTGAAGATAAATAGAGAAATTTTCTAAGCAATCAGAGATGCAAAATAAGAATGGAAATGATGAGAGGTAAAAAAGACATATAAAACAGATGCAGGAGATAAAGTATATAGAATATAGATTCCAGAGGAGAGAATAAAACAGAGAGCAATTATCAAAATTTAACCAAAGTAGTGATAGAATAATATGATCACAGATTGAAAAAGTATTTGTGGTCAGGCAAAAAAAAACTTAGAAGGCACTGGTGTCAAGGGAAAGAAATAGGCAATTTTTAATTAAAAGTTCCCATTATTTCCTTTTCTGTGACCGGAGTTAGGTGAGCTGAAGGGTAGAAAGGGTGAAAAAGACCACAAATACAAACCTCAAACATACAAAACTGTCAAAAGTGTGCCCTCACTAATTTTAAAGCCCTGGTGTTTTGAGGTAAAAATATTGTGACCTAAAATTCTAGATCCACAGAACTCAGATGTGCAAAAATGTAATTGTATTTTTAAACCTATATTTAATATCTCACTTGGAACCCTAGCTGGCTTCTTAGCAGGCAAATTCATCTGTTATTTCCAGCCAATTTAAATCCAGCTCATTCCAGCTATGATATTTATAAAACCATCGCATTGCAAATAAGAGCCCCATATTTGAGTTCATTTGCTGTCTTCCTTACTCTAATTCCACAGTAAGAAATTTACAGCATCTGAGGAATTGTGCCCATATTTCTTGTATCGGAGTGTGCCATGCACAGGTGCTCTTTGTTAATATATTCTTTTTGGTGTAGACCAGGGGTTGGCCACTGTTTTTTTTTTTTTTGCAAAAGGCCAGACAGTAAATATTTTAGACTTGTGGGCCATAGAGTCTTTGTCGTAGCAATCAAGTCTGTCATTGTCACATGAAAGTAGCCATAAACAGCATGCAAGTGAATAAACATGGCTATATCATATTAAATCTTAGTTTACAAAAACAGGAGGCAGGCCCGATTTGGCCTGTGGGCTGTAATTTTCTGATCCTGATACACAAAGTTCCCAGAACTCTCTAAAATCCTTTAAGTTAAATATTTTATATTAAGTTTCCTAGCACTGCTGTTCTTGAAAATGGTCCCTTGTGCTCCCAAGCAGAGGCACATTCATTGTGCTCCTCTGTTCCTCTACTGAGGTCTGTGTTTCTCTCAGAGTCAGCTAAAACTTCGGATCTTCTTCCCAGCCATTTACCTACATGGAGAACTCAGGGAGATATTTGGGGTTCCTTACTTTGCACACATCACTATTCGCCTATCCCTGAAAGGTTGCTGAGTACTGTAAATCAAAAGGATACAACTGAGCTCCAAATTTACTCTCCTTTACACTTCATGTCATTCTCAGTCATGCCCCTAACAGTCCTCATCACCCTTCTGTCCCTGACACAAGGCACTCATGTCCCTTGTGAGGCAGGGTGGCAATAGGCTACACATTGCTTCTCATTCCCTCTTCTTCCTCTGTTTTTATTCTACCCCCATTATGTTAACTAGTGCTCCCACACCCCTCATATTTGTAGTGGTAAGGGGGTGCTGGGAAGAGAAACATGCTTCCAAGTCATTTCTGTCTAGAACCTTGACTGTAACAGGGAAAAATGTGGCATGTCTTCCCTGTCGGGGCAGGGAACAGGGATGAAAACACCAACTGCTATTTCAAGGTATTAATTGGTTTTCTAGTATTAATACTCCATATATCATTTTTTCACAAAACAGTAACAATAATGTTAAAAAACAATGAACTAAAAATTGTAATAATATACCAATGTAAGAGAAATACACTTTCATGAAAAATGCCTGCCCTCCTAATCCATTTATGACAGTTCTCCAGTGTCTAGAAAAAGGATTAAAATCACAGAACAGCAACAAACTTGCAACAAATAAATATTAAGTCTAGAAATTTTATTTAATACTCCAGGGGTTTTACTTGAGGTGCAGTCAAATGACAGTATTTACTTCCTTTCAGTTCGGATTTAGATTAAATCTCCTATGTACAGCTATGTACCGAATTGAATTAAATTCCTCTACATAACTCAAAATTTCACCTTTGTATTTCATTTGTCTATTAGTTCTAACTTTTGCCTAGGAATATATTTGGCTTATCATATAAGCCATAGGAGTGCAGGACATGAGACTTACCCTATGCAAAAACGTGAAAGAAAAAAAAAAGGCATTTAGAATAAATAAGACAGGCCAGAGAAAGGCAAGGGGGAGAATGCAAAGATATAGCGGAACCAGAAAAATCATCCGTGTCATCACTCTCAGCGGCCTAGTTAACAGCAATTTTCTTGCCCTATTTTTTTTAATAACTGCCTACCTCACATGACAGACGCTAAAACTGCCACATTCTCAATTAAGCCTGAGTTGCAGCTAGGAGTGGCCCTGTGACCAGGGTCAGACCAACGGAAATTAAGAAGTCTTCAGGGGGAACTCTGGGAAACATTTTCCTCTGTGATAAGAAGAACATGAGAAAGAATGGTATCCTCATTGTCTTGCACATCTGAAACAAACTTCGCCAGAAATCCCAAGACCATTCTCAGGCTCAATCGTTCACTGGAAAAATTCACAGGACTCAGAAAAGCTGATATACTTCTGGTTCTAGTCTATTACAGAAAAAAGGTATAGATTAAAATTAGCAAAGAGAAAAGATGTGTAAGACGAAATTCAGGAGAAACTAGGTGCAAGCTTCTAGGTAATCTTTCCTGGGGAGTCACACAGACTTGCTTAATTCTCCTAGCAAAAATGTATGGCACACAAGCAAAATGTTGCGCACCAGGGCAGTTCACCAGTGCCTTACTGTCCAGTTTTTAGTTTTTTTGTCTTTTGGGGGGGGGTGCGGGGGGAGGGAGGTGGTTAGTCTTGTAGACATGCAGTGCCTCTGTGACTAAGCTCAGCTATTCAGGTTTCAACCCCTTAAAGCAAAACCGGGTATTCACCGTAAATTGCATTGCTGGCATAAACTACCTAATCAAACTGTTATCTTATTGCCCAAGGCCTCAGAAATACAAAACAACAAAATTAAAGGAAAACTGAGGGAGAATAATCCAAAGGCTCAGAGTTCATCTCCCAGGAGCCTGGCAAGTGCCAGCACAAAGGACAAACCTTTTTGGAGAATGTGCGGGGTTTGAGGAACCCAGGCCGCGAGGGTTAAATGTTTCCTGCAAACTTTGAACGTGACTATGTGAGGACATGATGTTTGGAGCTGCAACCTTCATCTTGTGACTACAGAAGGAAAGTTGGGAGAATTGTAGAAACTGATAAGAGTCCTGACATTTTTGAATTTATGATTTACCACTTCTGAACCACCTTCCTGTGAATGCCTTACGTGAAATATATTAATAAACTCTATTTTAAAGCCATTTTATTTAGCTATTCTTGTTTGTTCAGTTAAAAGAATTTTGACTGACATAGCATCCAGTGCACACCATGGAATATAAGTAAAGTTTGAAAGTTAAAAATTATTTCTGACAGAATTCAGTCTTAGAGTGAATGTAGATGTGACAGAAGTTCTGTCTTCTTGTCCTGGCATTTACCGGTCCTCCATCCAATGTTAAGTAGATGCAATAGCTGCAATATCCACAATGCTATTTCTACAATCCTAAAAAAAAATTCATCATCTTTTACTTGTTTATGTTTTCTTGAAATGTTATTTACTTCCACTAAGCTAGCCCAGTGTTTTGCATAATGAACTCTCAATAAGCATAGTTAATGTTCACTTTGAATTTCAGTTAGATAGTTTTCCAATGAGGCTTTGCGACATAAATCTTTCAAAAAACAATGTGAAATCCTTTCCTGGCACCTACAGGTGATAAAAATCACTTCGAAGGAGACATTTATGACATTGTAACCTTGATAGAAATAGTTAATTTTTAGTCATTCCACATTTTTCTATCTTTCTCTTTTTCTATAGAAATAAAAATATTTTCATCAAGAAGGATAAACTTTGATGTAAACCTCTGTTAGTTTCAGATAAGCTCTTTAAATCCTAGCTTTCCAAAAGTTCCTTCCATAATACCTTGAGTCCTTCAGCATAGTTTTAGATTATAAACTTTTATAATCTCCAGGCTTGAATGCTTATTTTTGAAATAAAGATGTAATTTCCTATAGAATTCTGAAGGTTTTGCACTTGTGTGAAAGACTGACATTGAGATTTTAGTAATTTATTTGGAACCTGGAGAACACTTCATTTTCATACCTGTCACACGAGGTGATATGTAGGCCTTAATGACATCCAAAGGTTGTCAATTTGATTTATTTGTAATTTGGGAGACTCAGCTGGTAGATATTTGGAGCTGGTTTGTTGGTTTAGAGGTGTTTTCTCGTGTGTCTAAATATAGAATAATGCAACAGCAATAAATAAAATGTGGCATGGAAAATGAAGCACCCAGCATAATTTGTAGCTCATGGTAGATTCTCAAAAAATGGTGTTTACCTTCCACTTCATTTGCTAAAGAACCACTATTCTAGGCCTTATCTGTACCATATTTTAATTAAGCAATTTATTTAAAATATTTTTTTGCTTGTCTGTCTCTCTTTCTCCCTCCCTCCTATGTTTTTTCCATTTAAATAAACATTTAAAAAAATTTAGAATAGTCTTATGTTAATGAAAAAGTTGCAAAAATAGTGCAGAGTTCTCATATACCCCCACCATTTCCTTGTTTTTGCCATCTTACATTAGTATGGTTCATTTATCAAAACTAAGAAGCCAGCCTTGATAACATTATTATGAGCTAAACTCCACACTTTATT
>RJWJ010013019.1:0-40419 GCA_004363605.1 Indri indri
TGTTTTAGGACTGAAGGTTTCAGTTACTCACTGGCTGTTGGCCAGAGGCCATCCTGGGCAAGTAGAGGATGCCACATGGGGTGTCCTTGCCACACAGGTTACCCAGAATGGATGCTGGCTTCCTCAGAGCCAGCGAGGGGTGCAGAGACGGCAGCAACGTCCCATGTCATGTAATCAAGTACGTGTAACCACATACATTCTGTCACCTCTGCTGTATTCTATGGGCTAGAAGCGAGTGACAGGTTCCACCCACACTCAAGGGAGGGGATCACACAAGGAAGGACATGACCACAGGCAGATCTCGGGGGCCATTGTAAGCATCTGTTACAAATGCCGTAAATAATGTTATTTATCATATTCGACACCTTTTAAAAATGAAATGATGAACGGTTTTTTTCCCATTCTATTCTGGAGATTTATTTTCAGAGGGCTTTAATTCTCCCTCCTTATTTTTTGTGACTCTCACTCATATTCTACTTGCCTTACTACATAAAATTTTTAATGAAGTAGAACGTGTACAGAAAAGAGAACAAATCATAAATGTATACTGTTCGATGACTTTTCCTAAAGTGACCTCACACACATAATTGGTACCCAAATCAAGAATCAGCATAGGCCGGGCGCAGTGGCTCACATCTATAATCCCAGCACTTTGGAAGGCCGAGACCAGAAGATTGCTTGAGGCCAGGAGTTCAAGCCCAGCCTGGGCAACATAGCAAGACTTGTCCCTACGAAAAATTTTTAAAAATTAGCCATGCTTGGTGGTGGTGGCATGCACCTGTAGTCCTTGGGAGGCTACTTGGGAGGCTGAGGCAGGAGAATCACTTGAGCCCAGGAGTTCTAGGCTGCAACGAGCTATGATCTGGCCACTGCACTACAGCCTGGGCAATAGAGCGAGACTCTGTCTCCAAAAAAATTTTGTAAAAAAATTATCAGCACATTCTGGGCCCCTAGAAAGCTCCCTTATGCTTCCTGGCAGTCACTACACATCCCCCAAGACCCCACCAAGGGTGCCCACCCTCCTGGCAGGGCTGCCTATTTTAGCTGTTCTCTTCTCCCTCTAACTTTTTCATGCCTGTCGATCCCATTTATTCAGACATCCCAGAATAAGGATTGAGGACTTAGAAACAAGAACTGCTCAGCCAACCAGGACCAAAAAGAACCTTTACTATAGACCCTGCGTTGCTGGAAATGACGCTTTGGCTCAAATAGGATTGAATCGCTGGAATTTGCTGGGTGATGACATCCTCCCCACGTGAGAAATCGGGAGGGAAAAAACTCTATTCAAGGGAATCGAAGGCAGAGAGAGGCACAGCTACCATTAGGTACTCCTTTGCTCCTTGAAATAAGTTCCCGTTTTTACACCCAAGTGAATTACTCCCCAGGGAAGTGAAGAAAACTAGCAGACGTGATTGAGAAACTGTTAGAATTCTCTAAAACGGCACTGTTTAGTAGAAATATAACGCAAGCCATATTATGCAACTTAAAAATTTCTGCTAGGCATGTTTGAAAAAGTAAGAGGAAACAGACATCAATAATTTTAAGAATTAAATGTTAAATAGTATTTTAATTTTTAATAATATTTTTACTTAATATATCCAAAATACTATCATTTTAAGCTATAATCAGCATAAAATTATTAATGAGATATTTTAAATACAATGAGATGTTTTACATTTTTCTCATACCAAGTCTCTGAAACCCAGTGTTTGCACCCAATATTTTACATGCCGCTTTAGACTAGCCATATTTCAACTGCTCAGTAGCATATGGGGCTGGTGGCTACCATATTGGCCAATGCAGTTCTAAAGAATCAAGAAGAGGTGCCAGGATATATACAACAAAAATAATTGTTTCAATTTTTAAAATGCCCCAAGAGTAGATTGCTATAATACCCAAATAAACATGTATTTATTCATCAAACATGTTTGCATGTAGGTGACAGAAAGAAGGACCCAAAGCTTCTGCCCTCAAGAACCTCATAATCTAGCAAGAGCGACAGACATGAATAGACTATTAAAACGTCAGGTGGCAAATGCAGGGCCACAGATAAGCATCAGGGAGCAGAGAGACGGGCCCTCAGCTGGGGGGGTGGTGGGGGAACACACCTTCTAATATCAGCATCCCTCACAACGAGTTAGGGGGCCTGGAATTCTCATCGTGCAATGAGTTCTGGGCCATGGAGAGAGTCTGGTTAAAAGGCAAATACCTACGCAGGCAGGATGAACACGGAAACTTGTGCATGCCCATTTACATGCATTATTTTTTTGAAACCATATTTGTTTGTGTTATGTAGCAGAAAACAAAGCTGGAGGTACAGGGGAAAGACCTAAGACTCAAGGCTCAAAGGCTCAAAGCCTCAGCCCCTGAAGGCTTCTAAGAGGAGACATAGTCAAAGAAAAAAGGAGCATTAAAAGTGAAGATTTGTGTGTCAGGAGAGACAGGAAACCACCCAACTTTGCACATTGAAAAACCAGTTCAGACCAATGTTTTTCTTTACCCTTAACACATAGTAGTGCAGAAGTCCTCAAAGTGGGGCCCTCAGATCTTCTGCAACAGACTCATCTGCATATGCTGCTAAAAATGCATGGCTCTAAGCCCCACCTCAGACCTCCTGGGGTAGATAGCATTACTATTCTCAATCATTTGCTCCTTCTTTCCTACAAGATGAGTATATATCTTTGATTCAAGAATGCATGTCCCCTATGGGGACAGTTCCTTCTGTCTGAGTCCTTAAATCAAGGAAGAGTAGCAGAGCTGACACAGAGCCAACATGTAACATGAGTGAGAAGCTTTTTCATTACACTCCACCGAGATTTGGGGAGTTATTTGTTACTGCAGCACAACCAAGCAAGAGCTGACTGATACAGCTACTGAATCAACGTTTCTAGGGAAGAAGGTGGAGCCTGTGAATCTGCATTTTCCCAATATGATGCTCATTCTCACAAATATCACCCAAACAAACATTTCCCCTTTGAGAAACGAGATTTTCATCAGCCAGAAAGTTGAATGTTGGCCACAAATCAAATGGACCCTTGGAGTTTTAGGTTTCAATAATGCAGAGTGTTCCAAATAAAGATAGTCTTAATTCCTCAGCCCATTACAGCCCTAGAAATTAAGGAAAACGAAAGCTGGATGGAAGCAGCCTTGGTAGCTCATCAGCAAGCACTGAGTTCCTGTTACATGCAAGGCCTGGGCCAGGCACTGAAGGGACGGACACCCATGCATCAAGTCTAAGAGTCCCTATCCCTCCAAAGTTTGTAATCCATGGTTCCCTGACAATCAGGACTTTTGTCTTTCAGAGTTCGGCAGTGCTATGGTCTGCATGTGTTCCCCAAAATTCATATGTTGAAACTTAATTGCCAATGTAATAGGATTATGAGGTGGGGCCTTAAGCCATAAAAACAGAGGCCTCATGAATGGGATTAATGCTCTTATAAAAGGGATGGGGAGAATTATCAGCCCTTTTCCCCTTCCATCCCTTCTGTCATGTGAGGACACGGCATTCTTCTCCTCTGGAGGCCACAGCCACAGGTGCTATCTTGGAAGCAAAGACCAGGCCTCACAAGGCACCTAACCTGCCAGTGCCTTGATCTTGAACTTCCAGCCTCCAGAACTTTGAAAAATAAATTTCTGTTCTTTATAACGTACCCAGTCTAAGGTATTTTGTAAGCAGCACAGATGGATCAAGACAGGCAGAAACAGTAAGGAGATGAAGGCCGTTCTACTTAGAAGGTCGGCTCTTGTTCCCGAAGGGGAGGCTGGTCTTGCTCACCTGGAGAAATCGTCCACTCCTAATAGACATGGCAATCACTATGCTTCTCCAAAAAGGCAAACCTGGGACCCTGTAATGCCCCTCCCTGCTCACCATCCTTCGGTGGCTCTCCATTGCTTTTAGGATTGCATCCAGACTCCTTGCCGGGACACAGAAGGCCCTTTGTGAACTGATCTGGGCTTACCTTTCTGTTCTCTCCTCTGTCTCTCTGTCTCTGTCTCTCTCTCTCTCCCCCTGTCCCTGTACTCCAGCCACTCAAGTATTTGCGTGGTTCCTCAAAGGCACCACCCTCTCTTTCTCACTTCTGGGCTTTTGCACATACTATATTGCCCTGCCTGGAATATGCTAGACCAGGTTAGTTCTGGGCTTAGTATTTTATGTGTCACCTCTTTTGGGAAGACTTCTCTGACAATCACCTGCCCCTTAAAAAAAAAAAAAACACCAGAAAAAATCCAGCTAGGCACAGTGGTGTTCTTACAGTCTCAGCCAGCACTCCGTATTCCTCTCACCTTGCTCTTAGTACAGTGGGTGGAACCTGCCCAGTTAAATGTCCACTTCTCTGCTAGTCTGCGATCACCGAGCACAGGGACTCCATCCTGCTCCCAGCACCCCCTCAGCCAGTGGGTGCCTGCCACATGGCAGGTGCTCACTGTGCAGTTCTTGGATGAATGAACAAATGACAAAGGCAAACACTGTTAGGACAGCTCCTTCCTGAACCTGTCCTGGGCTGGGATGCAGATGACTCTTGATAAATGTCCCACTTTCCCATAAGTTTCTCACCCACTGCCACCGCTCACTCCCGCTGCCCTCCTCCCCACACCACGGCCATCCCCACTTTCTCTTTCTTCTGTTCTTCTCGGGGGCTCTGGGCCCAGCTGCCCGCTGAGTTCTCCCTTGGCTGGATAATGGGCAGGGAAGCGCTCCCCTCTCCCCTGTTCTTTGAGCACCTACTATGTGCAAGGACATCAAATGCATGTCTCAAAGATTGCAAAACAACCCTGGGAGGTAAATTTTATTATTTCTGAACCTTTTAAAAGTTGTGAACTAGAACATTTGTGTAAACAAACACTGACAGCATAAACACAGAGTTTAACAAAGTATTACCAACAAACATCTGCTAAAGCACACCCCAGGACCAAGGAAGTCAGGTCCGAGTAGGTCTTCTGTACCCCAGAAGCCCCATGTCCTGCCCAGGCCACCGCCTTTTCCCTCCCCTCAGTAATCACATCCTCGCTTTGCCGGAGGCACCTGAGCAGGCTCCTAAACAACAGAACAGTGAGCTTTTGGAAACCTCTTTATTAGAGTATCACTGACACACAGTAAGCTGCCTACATTCAAGGCACGGTTATCAAGGATATTATTGTTGTCTTGATTTGTCAGATGAGGACAGTGAAGCCCAGAGAGGTGAGCTGACTCCCCAAGGCTCCCACACCGTAGTCGACACTCACGGTGGCCCAGGCGAGGCTGGGATGGGGGAGTTCCTGGCTGGCGGGTCACTGGTCTGGGGAACAGCAGAAGGGAAGCAAAGAAGGAAGCTTATACCTGGGCTTTGTTTTCCGGCTGCTCCCATCTGAGGGAACTCAAACTTCCTCAACCTCCCCTTCCCAGCTCTACCCGTGGGGATAGCTCAGCGCAGACGCTATGAGGAGAGGGGTGGCTCCTAGGGCTGAGAAGCCCAGGGAAGAACCATTCAGTTCCTCATTTTCCCAACTAAGTCCTGATTAGAAAATCTGTTACCGTTTCCCTCGCGAGCGAGCATGGAAAATGCTTTGGGAATTAGGCTCATCCGTATTCGAGGTGTGCATGCAGAGAGGGGCAGCGGACCACAGCAGAAAAAGGGCAGCCCTTGGATTCACGTCCTGAGCGTGTCCCTCACCTTCTGGGTCCTTGGGTGGGGTCTGTACCTCTCTGGCCTGCCCCGGTTTCTCCTTGTAATGTGAGGTGACAGCAGGAGCACCCACGGGCTGGTGCACTGTGCCTGGCATGCGGGAAGAGTTTCAAAAGTATTCGTTATTATGGTTAATCAGAAATAACACTATACGAGAGAGATGCAGAGAGGGGCCTTGGTCTTTGTAAGCCTCCCAAGGGTATGCCTTTGTTCTGGAGCATTCCGGCAGGTGTGGAAGGACTTAGAACTGACCACCCTGCTGAGGGGGCCGCCTAGCCCTTGGTGGGCTCATCAGCATCTGGAGAGATCCTAGGGAGCCACCTGGCCAGGAGCCCACTGCAGGAGGTGGAGGGATGCAAAGAGCAAAGAGCTGCCTGTCACCACCCGCACCTCCTCCCCCGGCCGCCCACAGGTGCCACTGGCTGCAGCTGTCCCTGGCCGCTGCCAGCCTCCCTGCCCCTTCCTGGTGCCAGACAGGGGCTGCCCACGAGCTGGGGGCTGGATTGCAGCCTGTACCCCTCACAAGGGGCCCTGCTGGGACCAGGGTGTAAGGAGCACTGAAGAGAAGCTTGGGCGGAGGGGGGTGTAATGTCACAATGGGCACCTCAGGCCGAATCCTCAGATGAACCAGGAGGTCCAGGGGCACACACACTGGCCAAGGGGGTGGGCACGGTCTCTCTCTGTGCACACTTCGGTTCTCTCCTCTTCCTCCCCCCCACCTCCACTTTCGCTTTCTTCCCTTGCCCCATCCCTCCTCTGCCCACCCGTCCTTTCTGTCTCCTCTAGGATGAAATCTTTCCCTAGGGCTGCCCCAACACCTCATCGCACACTGGGTGGCTGAAAACAACAGAATTTCACTCTCTCATGGTTCTGGAGGCCTGAAGTCCAGAATCAAGGTGTCAGCTGGGTTGGATCCTTCTGGAGTCTCTAAAACAGAATCCTTGGTTCCCCGCCTCTCCCTGGCTCGTGGGGGCTTAAGCAACGCTTGGCGTTTCTTGGCTTGTGGACACATCACTCCAGTCCCTGCCTCCATCTTCAGGTGGCCCACCCCTCTCTGCCTCTGGGTGTCAAATCTCCCTTTCCTTTCGCTCACAAGGGCACCATCATTGGATTAGGGCCCACCCTAAACCCAGGATCATCTCCTCTCTGGATCCTTAATTCAATTACATCTGCAAAGACCCTTTTCCCAAATAAGGTCTTACTCTGAGGTTCTGGATGAACGTACCTTTTTTGGGGGGAGGCACTACTTGACCTACTAAACTCTTTCCCTTTTGCTCCACCCCCGACTCTCTCTTCCCACTCCCTTCTCTCTCCCCGCTTCCCTCCCTCAGCTGATGTCTTTTATAAAACTTCTGTTTTGTGCCAGTGCCCCATAACTTAGCTTGCAGTGACCACCAACCCGCATGAATTTACATCTCCAGTGCCCAGGAACAGCTAGTCTGGAGTCTTTACTCTTATTAGAAATTCTTATGAGAATAAGTTTGATTGGCTTAGCCTGGTCAAGTGTCCAATCAGCCTGGGGTGGAGGGGCCAGGTCAGCCCCCCCGATGCAGGCAGGACGGCCTGGCTCCCAGGGGAGGCTACGGTGCCCTGGCCGGACCCGCCTTTAAATGGAGCAACCACACGTGTTATTAGGACTCGCTGCCCAGTAGCCATGAGTAATGGGGCATCAACAGAGTTCTAAGATCCTTTCTCTGCTTACTTTTAATAAACCAGCTGCTCCTTCTGTGCTTATATTCAATGGCAAGAGGCACAGTTTTTCTAACTTGCCTGATGGTGAGGATTACATGAGGGAGGGGGTGTTCTGTTAGAAATGGAGATTATCAGGCCCTTCCTAGACTCTGCATTCTAACAAGCACCGTGGGTGATTCTCATAATCAGAAAAAGGTGGAAAATATCACCACAGGGTACAGTGTCATTCTACTATCAAGTATTCTGTCTTATTGTTCTCCAACAGTCCGTCCCCCAGTTACAAATCTTTGTTGAAATTCAAGCAGCCTGCAGAGAAGACCCATTGAAATACGTGATACCAGACCTGAAGTGTAGCACAGTGTGGTTAAGATCGTGGGCCTCGGTGCCGTACAGACCTAAGCTTTCTTAGGCCACCTGGGACCCGCTACAGACTTGTCTGAGCCTCGTGTTCATTCGTAAAGTCGAGGGGATAATATTCTCACTGGCCTTCTGTGAAGATGGAAGACAACAATGAAAATAAGGAATATGTATTGAGCATTTTCCCCGCAAAATGCTTGGCATGGGTCATCTCATCACGTCACAGGCAGCCAGCACTGTAGACGACAGCTGTGGCTGAGAATGACTGGCTTCATCGTGGGGCTGGGCGGGCGGGCCTGGGACAGGAGCTGACCTCCACACCTGGCCAGGTAAACCATGAGCTTATTTGAACAAAATTGAGATCCTTTGAGGAAAAGAGAAAGAAAGGGTGTCAGGAGGTGAATAGAAGCAACCGTGTCTGCCCACATCTTCTTAGGGGCATTCCTTACAAGTGTTTCCCTTTGTTTAATGTTTGTTACAGAAACGTTCAAATACACAACAAGAGAGAACAGCACCATGGACCCCACGCACCCATAGCCCAGCGTCCACACCATCTTGTGCCATTCTTATCTCATCTCGCTCTCTCTTCCTCACCATTGCTTCCCCCTCCTTGGGTCACTAAAAGCAATCATGCAGCAGACTTTGTGTTTAGCGTAGTTTTAGGTACGCAGCAGAACTGAGCAGAAAGTACGAGAGTTCCCGTGTACTCCATATCCCCACACCTGCACAGCCCACCCCTCAGCAACAACTCACATCGCAGCGGTACATTTGCTACAACCGATGATGCTACACTGACACGTCATCACCCAAAGTCCACAGTTTACGTTAGGGTTCACTCCTGGTGTTGCACATTCTACAGGTTTGGGAAAATGTATATTGATAGGTAGGTAATTGTTTCGTTTTTATTTTTTTTTTTTATTTTTATATGAAGGGGTGGGAGATTGTAAGGAGAGGTGTTCAGTTGCCTTGTTTGTTTTTGTTGAGACAGCATCTCCCCCTGGGTAGAGAGCAGTGGCATCATTGTAGCTCACTGCAACCTCCAATTCCTGGGCTGAAGCAATCCGATCCTTCTGCCTCAGCCTCCCAGGTAGCTGGGACTGCAGGTATGCGTCACCACACCTGGCTTGGGGTTTTTTCCCCTTCTTTCTTTTTGATAGAGACAAGGTCTCGCTTTTGCTCAGGCTAGTCTTGAACTCCTGAACTCAAGCAATCCTCCTGCCTTGGCCTCCCAGAGTGCTAGGATTACAGGCATGAGCCACCATGCCTGGCCCCAACCAAATTTCTTTTGCCATCAACACACAAGAGACAGACTTGATTGGAATGATTGTTCAAAGACCTTGAGCCCAGTCTCAGCTTCACCAACAGAGAGTGAAGCACTCCATTGTTGAAGAGTGCACTGCTGGGCCTCAGTGTTTTTATCTGGAAAATGTGTAGATTAGAATGGATGTCATCCACAATTCCTCACTTTCCACCCCACTGCCTTGACAGTTTCAATTCCAGTGTCATCTCTAACCTTCTTCATGCTGACACTATCCTCAGATCAAAGAGGCCTGGGACAATGACCTCATGGTTTAGACACACCGTACTTCTATTTATGAATCACAGTAACTTTGTTATTTTTAGAGACAACATTATTCTCATTTAGCTTGTGGGCCACTCTGAGATTCTTATCTTCTCTTGCCAGAAGAACCCGCTTCTGCTCAGAGCAGATCCAGAGAGTGGCATTTCTATTAAATGCCTTTCCGATTCCCATCTCCCTGCATTTCCAGTTTGTCAAGGTTATTTTAACTATTAAGCCTCATTTATTATTTATTACTTAGATAGTTGTGGTCACTCTAACTAGAGATAGGTAGATCCTAGACTGGCCCTGACAACCACAGATTCGCAATAATAAAAATGCCTTCCAATTCTGTAGAGCTATTCAACTTTTTGAAGCATATTTATGTGGATTATGGTCTCCTTTTATATTCAAATTTACCCCAGATTAGGGTTGACAAGATAAGCATTCTTATTCCCATTTCACAGAATGAGTAAATAAGGTTTTGAGAAAATGAAATGAGAATTTAACTGAGAGTCGTCGGCCTGGGTTTCAAGTCCTGGCTCTACCACTAGTTACTTTTGTGACCTTGGACAGGGCTGAGATCCCACAAGGTTGCAGCTGAAATGACTGCACATCCATATTTGCCCAGCACGACCCCAGGTTACACCTGCTGAACCTGTGTGATTGTCACCTGTGACCTCTTGTACTCTAAAACGTGTTCCAGCATGGACAATAAATTATACAGCTCCCCTACCCATAGTCCTAGAAGGTGAGAAGCATGGACCAAACCAGCGGTTTTCTATCTTGGTTGCACAATAAAATAACTAGGGGTGATTTTTTTAAACTTCTGATGCTTAAACTTCACACTAAACCCATTAAGTCAGAATATTTGCAGGGATGGGACCTGACATTGTATTGCTTTGAGCTTCCTGGGTGATTCTAATGTGCAGCCAGAGTTACGACCATGCCATTAGGTGCTCCTAACACTCGGCAGCCGCGGCAGCACCTGGGAGCTTGCACAAATGAGGAAGCTCAGGTCCTACCACATACCAGCTGTGCGCCACCTCTGTAGGTCCCTGCAGTTCCTGTTCTGGCCCACATCGAGGGCTGAAGCCCGCAGACACCATGATATAGGTTGGAAGGGGGCCCGGGTGTAATGAAATGATAACAAGGCTGGCCCCTACACCCTGAAGAAGGTGTTTGGCAGCACGATTGTGGTCAACTTAACTGGCTCGACCCTCTCCAGCAGCTCAGGGTACAAATAAGGTCACATCAGTTCTTAATATTCACATTAATGGTTTGAAGCTTCTGCCTGTCTAATTAGCAACTTGCCTGTTACCTCTCTCTCTCTCTCTCTCTCTCTCTTTTGCCTTACGCCTGCCTCCTTGTTTTTCCAGAACTCCAGGTTCTTACCACTCCCAAGGGGTTAATCCTGTGTCTAAGCACCAGGCGGGAGAGGACTAAGAAATTGACCAGTCTACTGCAGAGCCCAGTTTGGGTTGTGTTCTCTCATCGGACTGAGTTAGAAAATTGGTCCTGCCTGATGCGTTGCATCTTTGGCTGCAGCCAGATAGCGCCCTGATGGCCCAGGTGCCTGCACCAGCCACCTGACTCTGAGAGGGAATGTCACAGCTCCTGCACAGTCACCCTTGGCCAGCATGCCCTGAGCTTGGGGTTCTGCATTTATAGATTTAACCTTAAACTCACAGAGTAGCCTTAGACTCGAAGAGTAGCAGACACTGCTTCTTGCCCCAAGGTGAGTTCCCTTTGGGGGTCCTCAGTGTCTTTCCTGGTGGCTGACCTCTGGTGACACTGCTGCCATCCACCATAGAGATTACTACTGCCAAGCCTCAAGAAGGCGAGGGTTGCCTCCTTCTCCCGTCCTCCGAAGGAGCTCTAGGACCCTTATGCAAATTTTCCTGGGCAGGAGCTGCGTATATTGAGAAGTACAGAGAAAGGTAGCCTTTACCAGCCACGGGAAGGCCTGGTGCGCCCTCTGACAGACAATAGGGCCCCCACCTTCGTTCCCCAGAGGGGCCTTTTCTCCTCCTAGACAGACACGTTGCTGGCAACTTTAAAAATCGCCACCTGCTCCAAAATTAGTTTGCAGGGAGCACCTATTCTGTGCCAGGCACCGTGCTGGTAGAACCGTTAGCTTTGTCTCTCTGCTCAGAGCCCACCACTGGCTGCCCCTTGTACTCAGAGTAAAGCCTACGGGGTCCCCAAACAATCCGCTGGCCCCCTTCTCTCGTGGCCTCTCCTGCTTTCTCCTCCCTGGCATTCGACTCCAGCCACATGGCTCCTCAGACACACCGGGCACATTAACCCACTTCACGGCCTTTGCCCGGGCTGAACCCCCAGTGGCTGCCCCTCTCCCAGACACCTGCAAGGCCACCCCTGTCTCCTTGTCTCCTTCAAGCCTCGCTCCACACACTGCCTTCCCAATAAGCCCCACCCTAGGGTCCTGCTTAAAATTGCCACCAAGACCCACTCACAGATCTCCTCTCCACCCTCCCAATCCCCTTATCCTGATTTCCTTTTTGCAGTTGCACTTACCTTCAGTCACACGGCACGATTTTATTCTTTGTTATATTCATTGTTTACTGTCTGTCTCCCTCTGGTTGACGTAAGCTTCATAGGACAGGGTTTCCCCCTCCAATTGTTCGCCAAGATATTTCCAAGGCCTAGAACAATGCCTGGCACACAAGGCCCCCAGTAAATACTTGTGGATGAATGAACGAACGAATTCTTATGACCCTTGGTGGTAGGTAGAATCATAGTGCCCATTTTACAGATGAGGAAATTGAGGCTGGGAGAGGTTAAGTAACTTGCTGGAGGTCGTGGAGAAGCCAGTTACTATCACCAAGCCACACAGACTTCAGAGCTGTTCACTGGGCTAGTTCAAAGGATCCCAACACATGCAAAATGTGTCTACTTTGGGTAGAGTTCAGGAAAGAGAAATTCAATTAAGTTTTGTTTTGTTTTTAGGGGGGAAGGAAAGGCCAGAAGAAGTAAAGTGTAGATGAGGTTATAAGAGGATTTTGGTCATCTAAAAATTTGGGTACACTTGTTAATTCTATCTTTAAAAACAGATTTGGGGTTTACACCCTGTGGTGCTGGAGAAAAGGAGGATCCGACTAAGCCTAACTCTCTGGAGGCTTGAAAGTGTCAATCTATGTGTTAGGTCCTGTCACCCAAGGACAGCCACCAGGAAAGATACCAGGGTGTACTGTAAGAAACCACCTTGACATAGGGGCTTAAGACAACAAGCCTTTGTTACTGCTTTTGTCTGTTTGTCAAAATAGGTGTGTCCACTGATCTGGGCCAGGCTGGGTTGATCTCCACTGAGCTCACTCAGTTGTCTGCCGCCAGGGACGGGTTGCCTGGGGCTGTCGAGTGTAAGATGGCCTCACAGGTCTGGTGGGTGGCAGGCTGTCGGGCTGTCAGCTGGGGGGATGGAGGGGTTCGAGCCCTGTGTCTCTCATCACCCGGCAGGCTAGCCCGGGCTTGTTCGCGTGGCAGCAGTGTAACTCCAGTGGAGGGAACAGGAACATGCAAGGCTGCCTGGACAAATACAAAGTCAGCCACACTCGGTCGGCTGCACAGTGTTCACCGGGAGGCCAGCACTGATTCAAGGGGTGGGAAAGTAGATCCCACCTCTTGATAGGACTTGCTGAAAGGATTTGCTATAAGGAAAGGGACATCATGGCCATTTTGTGAAATGATCTACAGGTCGCCTTGTGGTAACAGAAATGCACAAAATAAAACAATAGAACCAAACAATAGATAATTAATGAAGGTTAGGGAGGGGGGTAAGGGGTATAGAAGAGAGTTTTATGCCAGAAAACTAGTTTATTTATTTATTCATTCTTTGTACAAATACTCAGTGAGCATCCACCGTGGGCCAGGCCCCGTGCTGGCCCTGAGGATGCAGTAGGAGGAAAAGCTGGGACCTGCCCTCCTGGAGCTTGCAGTCCAGAGCAGGAGACAGAATCGCAGGCCCCGCAATTCGCCATGGCCAGGGCTATGTTAGGGAACTGTAGACAACGAGGAACTCCCAGGAGGGACACCCAGCGAGGCTGGGGTGGGAGAGGGAAACAGACGGTGCTAGTGCATAAACTCCGAAGCCAGATCCATGGTACTAGCCATGCCAAAGAGGAGCGGGGGAGAGAGAAGAGCATTCGAGGCAAGGGAACAGTATGTGCAGGATCCCAGAGATCAGAGGGAGTGTGACTTGTGGATTCAGTGTGGCTGGAGTGCAGAGTTGGAAGACAGGAGTTGAGAGAGGGAGATGGAGACTCGTGCAAGGGGAGCTAAGGAGTTGAGACTTCACGTGGAAAGATTTTTAACTTGCCAGATCGGATTGGCATGTTAGCAAGACCACTTGCCCTATTAGTGTGGATGACGGACTTTTTGCAGGGAGGATTTTTGGAGGATTTGGGTACCGCAAGATTCAGGAAGTCCAGTTAGAAGACGCCATGAGCAATCCAAGCACAAAATGATGGCTGAACTAAAAGGTGACTATGAGACTACAGAGAGGTGGACAGGCGGGAGAGAGATTTGAAAGGAAAAACCTCCAAGACTGTGTAGGGGGGGACAGACTTTACCCTCTGAGGGTTCAATAATTGAGTCTATGAAATAAACTGACCACAGGTAGATGAACAGGAGAAAAGATATACGCGTCTATTATCATACGTGCAGGAGGGAATCATATGCAAGGAAAGTGAATACCCCAAACCCAGTGAGATCTAGAAGTTTAAGTACCCTCTCCATGTGAGAGCGGAGGGGGGGATATAGGCAACTTAGGAGAGAGTAAAGGATTTCTGGGAAAGATGAGTGGGCCCATGCAATAACAGGTGACAGACTGTGACAAAGTCTGTCTGGGTGTGGTGTCACCTCTAGGCCCCTCCTGTGATAAGAGCCAGCCTTCCCTGGTTGATGAGATTCCTGGGGAGGGGATTCATGACTATTGAGTTCCTTTTGGAGGATGCTTCAGAAGGCAGGCAAAGGAAACTCAGAGGAAGCCTCTGCCTCACCTGCTGTACCCCAAGTCCCTCAAGTTCAATGTAATCTGCATACCAAAGCAACATATTTTGGGGTGGCATTTCCTGAACTCCTTCATTTGGTAATTGACACGAGGAGACAGAAAATTCTCCCCAGAATGTTGTCTGGGATTTCTGTCTTCAGTAAGATAGATAGATAGATGGTGGTACTATTCCATAAGATAGAAAATCTCGGTAAAGGGAAATCGCCTTGAGCACAAAATTTGATTCTAAGCTTCCCAGCAGCAAAGGCAAAAAGAAAGCAAGACAAATGACCTCATCTCATGGTCTCCTAACAGGAAACATACCAGGGCACCATGGAAACTCAACTTCCTCATATGGTACGTAAGGGGTATCTATTGAGGGGATCTCCATAGAAAGGACCATGAACCAAACAACAGGCAAGACTTTGGCAGTAGTTTTATAAAAGATGCAGAGATGCTCTCTGCAGGCCTGCTCTGTATATTGACCCCCGTTAAGAGCCTAGAGAAAGATATTAAATCATGGCTCTGTAAGTCATTTGTGCAAAAGTCACTGCAGTGGCCTCCGGGTATCTCACTTGCTAAAGAGCTTTGAGCTCCCAGCATCTAGAGAAGTGAGAGATCGGACAAATGAAAGGAACTGGCACTAATTAATACATTTTATAAACTCAGAATTAGGAGTTCAAGACCTTAGTGTGCAAATTAGTGCCCCAGGAAAATTTTAAAGGAAAAAATACAGAAGCCCCAATTCCAGCAAACAGTATTACCAACACAATCAAATAACTTAGAGATTCATTTTTAAATGTTGAAGCAATTAGAACCCATCATGGGTTTTTTTTCCCCATTACATCTCATTACTAAAGTAATTTAGGTTTATTATAGAAAATTGGGAAATTTCAGAGAAATAGAAAAAATAATAAAAATCATCTCTGATCCCAGCAAAGATATCTAACTGCTGATAATACTGTGGTACATATATCTTTCTGGTTGTTTTTCTGGGCCTACATATAAGTAAATATTTTTCTCTTAAAAAAATTAGAATAAAGCTAGATTAACTGTCTTACGTCCTGCTTTTTTTTTGCACTCACATTTGCCAATGACACACAGAAGCCTTTGTTTTAAAGGAATTTAGTGTTCTGGTGACCTCTCTCAATTTCACAAAATTTATGTCTTTTGTCACTCGGGTGGACTTTGGTGTAACAGTTCTGCTTGTCCTACTAGCTTCCTGAAAAACAGGAGAGAGGTTGGTGAACTTGACTTTTCCTTGCCAAGAACTTAATTGTGTCATTTATAACAGAGATCTTGGGCCTGGCATTTTAGCACATGGAGAAAGAAATATGCTAATGCGTTGTCCTTCACAGAGAGCACAAGAGTAATTAGCCACCCCAGGGCCCCTCCTAAGCAGGTTGCAGCTTTTCCAGGGGGAAATTCTCCCCTGGTAACTATTCCCCTGGGATGCAACATCCACTTTTCTTTTCTCCTCCCTGCAATGTGAGTGTGGTCAATTGTAAAAATGGCCAGAATGTGTCACTACTTTTCCCGTCAAGAGATGAAGTTTATTTTCTTATTCTTTCAATCAGGGCTGACCTTGTGATTTTTTTGGATCAATAGTAGAGGCAGGTGTAACAATGTGTCAGTTCGGAGCCTAGGACTTAAAAGACCTTGCTGCTCTTATTTCTCCTTTCCACCAACAGGCAAACAAGTCTGGGCTAGCCTGCTGGAAAACCATGCGGAGAGAGCCCCATTCATTCCAGCCAAGACCATTACAAACCAGCAGCCCCAGCTGACCATGGGGGAGCCTGGTAGAGACCAGCTAAGCCCACCCCAGACCAGAAGAGCTGAAATTGATGACTTACAAAATTGAGAGCTAAATAAACAGCAGTTGTTTTGAG
The DNA here is from genome assembly GCA_004363605.1 of Indri indri. NCBI lineage: Eukaryota > Metazoa > Chordata > Mammalia > Primates > Indriidae > Indri > Indri indri. The sequence goes on from RJWJ010013019.1 coordinate 16,168, forward strand.
TAAGCAAGCTTTGGGGTGTAGTTAGTTGCACAGGAAAAGCTAACTGACAGGGTCACTGAGCATCCCTATGTGTAAGCACTTGAGAGTTCAAATGTTGCACTGAGGAAATTGACTAAGCCACACGAAGGCAAGAACCACATCTGCTTTGATCACTGTGCTGGCCACTAGTAGGTGGTGCCTAAATGCTAATAATGACATTAATGGAGTGCTTACTATATACCCGGCGCTATGCTACATGCTTTTACATTGATTATGTTATTTTGCAGTAAACGGAATAATGCTCTATCCACCCCATCCCCAAAAGGCGTCCACATCCTAATCCCAACAACCTGTGAATATGTTATCATACGTGGCAAAGGGAGCTTTGAAGATGTAATTGAGTTAAGGATCTTAAAATGGAGAGATTATTCTGTATTATCTCGGTGGACCCAATGTCATCACAAGGGTTCTTATAACAGGGAGGCAGGAGGGTCAGAGTCAAAGAAAGGAGATGTGACCGTGGAAACAGGTTGGCGTGATGCTCTGGAGGAGGGAGGAAGGGACCATGAACCAAGGAAGGCAAGCAGCCTCTAGAAGCTGGAAAAGGCAAGGAAATGGATTCTCCCTGAAGCCTCTAGAAGGAATGCAGCCCTGCCAATACACTGACCTCAGACTGCACACCTTCAGGACTGAAAGAGAACAAATTTGTTTTGTTTTAAGCCCTTTAGTTTGTGGTAAGTTGTTACAGCAGCAATAAGAAGCTAATACAGGTTTAATCCTCATACTACCTTATCATCATTTTCAATTTACTTATGAAGGAACTGAGGCTCACAGATAGGCTAAGTAACTTATCCGGCTTTTCAGTGGCAGCACTAGATCAACACTGGTCTCCTAAAATTTATACTATAGAGCTGTAGTCCCCAACCCCTGGGCCGTGGCCCAGAACCGGGCCGCGCATCATCTCCTGACTATCTGGGTGGGCCCCCCTGAGCTCTGTTCCCCCACACCCCCACGCCCCCAGCCCCATCCGTGGAAGAATTGTCTTCCATGAAACTCAGGACCTGGGCTGCACAGCAAGAGGTGAGCAGCAGCCAGTGAGTGAAGCTTCATCTGTATTTACAGCTGCTCCCTGTGGCTCACATCACGGCCTGAGCTCCCCCCACCCCCCTAACCCACCATCCACGGAAAAACTGTCTTCCCTGAAACCAGTCCCTGGTGCCAAAAAGGTTGGGGACCACTGCTATAGGGCTTCCCACTGTGTCAGAGAAAGAGCGCTGGATCCAAGTGCAGGTGGGACGCACCTTTATAAAAAATGGGACTAAGGAGTTGGCTCAGATGACCTCAAATGATCTCTTCCTGTTATAATTTCTGATGACTTTTAAACATTGAATCAGCATCTTTCAGCGCCAGGTGCCCAAACTTACAAGAGGACCAGTAGGATTCAGAGGAGCTCATTCATGCCCAAAGGAGTCAGAAAAAAAATCTCTGGAAATGGGGTGTGGACCATAGGAAACAAGGATAGAATTCTAGTAGATAGTGACGCGGCCCCCTTAAATCTCAGCATGAACACAGCTGTTGCCTCCCCTCCCTCCAGCTACCCCGCAGTGTAATCTCACCTCCCTTGCCGCAGTGATTCATTCAGATATTAATACAGTAAGAGTGGCATTCAGGGCTTTTGTTCAGCGATTGGAGAGAGAGAAGCTCTCTCTTGCTCAAGAGAGTGTCGTCTGCAGACATGAGGCCTGCGGTAGCTACACCCACTTTGCTGCAGTGAGGGAAGCCAGTCTGAGGATAAAGCCAGCACACAGAGAAGGGCAGAACTGACAAACTCACAGAGAAACTGAACCACATCCTTGATCAAGCTATTCCTGAGGTCTAACCTATCTCTGCACCTTTAAGCAATAAAACCCAGTAAATTCCCTTTATGGTTTATGAGTTTTAGGTGCTTTGTTTCTTTTTTTTTTAAACACCCACTTAATTTTTATTTTATTTTATTTATTTTTTGAGGGAGAGTCTCACTCTGCAGCCCTGGGTAGAGTGCAGTGGTGTCATTGTAGCTCACTGCAGCCTCAAACTCTTGGGCTCAAGTGATCCTCCTGCCTCAGCCTCCCAGGTAGTTGGGACTACAGGCATGTGCCACCATGCACAGGTAATTTTTTTTCTATTTTTTATAGAGTTAGGGTCTCGCTCTTGGTCAGGCTGGTCTCGAACTCTTGACCTCAGGTGATCCTCCTGCCTCAGCCTCCCAGAGTGCTAGGGTTACAGGTGTGAGCCACCGCGCCCAGCCTCTTTTGTTTTTAAAGCAAAACTACCCTAACAGACACCGACCTGTCACTTCTAAGCTACCTATTTTTCCTGTAATTTAGCTTCCTGGGAGAATCGTTTGGCTCCTGGCCAGTTCTTTCCTCGCACCTCTCATCTTCCCTCCAGTCAGCCAGGGCTTCCTGTGTCCTTACACCCCTGGCTTGATTCTGGCCAGCTCATGCCGAGAAAAATTCTCCTTTATTTTAGCCCATGTCTCTCTGCTCTCTGCTGTACTACTGGGCCCCATTTTTGTGTGGCATTTCTTCAGCATGAATTCTGGCCTGTCTGACGCGCCAGTCTCAGCTTAACTTAAAGCCTCTACCTAGAATCCACATACTGGTGGTGAGACTCTCTGAGACCAACCCACCCCTCCCAGGAGACCAGGGAAGGCCACTGTCCAAACTGTCTGGGTGATGAAACGGTCCCAGGACAGAGGCTGCTGTTCAAGCGCCCAACTTTGGATGAAGTGCCAAGCAGGCGAGAGTTGTGAAGTCAGGATTCTGCATCCCTGGGCATTACCACGCAGAGGCTAGACTGGCACAGATCTGGGATACCGTAAGGGAGATACCTGATATAGGGACGGAACGAGGAATGTGAGAGCAAAGACATCTGTGTTCTAGTTCCAGTTCGTCCACTGATGGGCTCTGAGATCTTGGCTGGTTTGCTTACCTTCTCTGGGCCTCATTTTCCTCCTCTGTAAAATGGGTTTAAACTGGATCAGGGATTTTGAACATGGAATTCATGTAGGAATTTCAGGTGGCCAAAGTTTTCCAGTGAGACTGTTCATAGTTTTCATTATATTATCAATGGAGTATGTAACACAAAATTTTTAGAACTATAGGGCTAGATTATCTTAACAGTTCTTCCCAGCATTGGCAATCTGTCATTCTAGATGCGATGCTGCAGTGGAGTCACCATAAGGATTGCAATCAAATGCAGGTGCGTAAGGTACAAATCATGGAAGTCAAAGTTACCCCAACGTTGTCAATTATACATAAAATTCAGAATTGTATATAAATTCAGATTGCATATTTCCTGTACAGGGATTCTTAGGCATACTAACATTTGAGGACCACTGAGCTAGACTTAAAGTAGAAACAAAGAAAAATTCTGCATGTTTGTATTTGGGTGCTCAAACCACTCTCCTTTAAAATAGCTAACATCTAGACCCCCAAACCAAAAATCACACTGAAAAATAAGGTTTACGTCATTTCCTAGAGGGCAAAAGTGCTGGTGGAGCAGAGAGGAGCAATCAGTACTGCCTGGAAGGGACACGGGAAGCTGAGGAAGGCCTGGAGGAGGTGATATCAGGGAGCCCTGGGCAGCGGAGAGCACATGCAGAGGTGGCCGGGCACGCATGCGGTGTTTAGGGTGCAGGGGACTGGGAAACATTCGGTGCGCCCAGAGAGGTGACGTGGTGGGGGATGAGGCTGGGGACAGATTGGGGCTGAATGTTCAAGGCTTCGTGAGCTTTGTTAAGGACTTAGAGCCCACGCTGGGATCAGGGCAAAGGGTATATACACACAGGTGGGACTTCAAACAAAGCTTCTCTGGGCAAACACACCCCTGGGCCTCACGGAAGAACCGAGGCCTGGCTGAGTCTCAGATGAACTGGCAACAGACCATCTACGCATTCCCTGTAGCTCTGCCCGGAGGACTGGCTGGAGGAAAACAAAGCCTTCCATTTGGAGAAGTGAAGCTCACTTTGTCTAGGGGTGGTTTACTAGGTTAATAGGGTGTTCCGTGTCCATGGATTTAACCAACCATGGATTGAAAATATTCGGAAAAAAACAAAAAATAATAATACAACAATAAAGACAATACAATACAAATAAAAATATAGTTTAGCAATTATTTCCATAGCATTTACATTTGATTAGGTATTATAAGTAATCCAGAGATGATTTAAAGCATTTGGGGGGATATGTGTAGGTTATACGCAAATACAGTACCATTTTATATAAGGGACTTGAGCAACCATGGATTTTAGTGTTCAAAGGGATTCACTTCCGTCTAGATACCAAGGGACAACCTTACCCCTAAATTTAGAGGCTTCAAACAATACATATTTATTATCTCATAGTTTCCGTGGGTTGGAAATTTGGGAGCTGCTTAGCTAAGTGGTTCTGGCTCAGGGTCTCTTCTGAGGTTGCAGTCAAATGTCCCCTGGGGCTGCAGTCATCTGAGGGCTCAACTGGGGCCTCCCAGAGGCTCCCTCACATGGCCTTGGGCCAGAGGCCTCAGGTCCTCACCATGTGGGCTGCTTCGTGGGGCTGCTTGAGTGTCCTTACAGCATGCTGGCTGGCTTCCCGCAGAGCAGTGATCCAAGAGTGAGCAGGGAGGAGGCCACAGCACCTTTTAGGCCCTGATCTTGGGTGTCACACACTGTCACGTCGGCTACACTCTATTCATTATAAGTGAGTCTATAAGTCCAGCCCACGCTTAGGGAGGGGAATTAGGCTTTACCTTTTGAAGTGAGAAGTGTCAAAGAATATTGGACATATTTTAAAACCACCATAAGCCAATCTAGAAGAGTGATCTTAAGAATATTCTCAGGTATGACCGTCCAGGTAGGAACAATATTTCTAAGTTAATGGTTATCCGACTTTGCTATGGATACAAACCGTCTGAGGGTGCTTGTTAAAAGAAAAGATTCTTATGCTAGCCTCCAAGATATTCTATCTTAGGAGCTCTGGAGTGGGGCCCACAAATGTGCATTTTCTGATCAGTCTCTCGGGGTATTCTAATACAGGTCGTTGGGGCTCAGGATCTGCATGTTGACAAGTGCTGGTATTTGGTGCTGATAATCTATAAAAATACCACTACCAGAATTGGCAATGATTGCCGATCGGAACGGCAGCACTGACAATTCCAATGCAATTTGGAATAGCTGAGTGGATAGTCATCTGGTCAAGGCTGGGGCAGGAATGGAGTGGAATTGTAGACAAACTCTCCACACATACGCCCACAACACACAGAGCTCAGCGATCTCCTGGACACAGTCCCAGGGAGCTTCTTAGCACAGCACTCCAGGCAGCCACCTCTAACCATTTGGAGTTGGCACAGGACTTGAAACCTGTTTGCAATCCTCGATCTAAGGCCGCATGCCCAGGAATCTGCCGGTTCTGACGCGTGACAGTCTTTGGAGTTCTGGCCAAAGAGAGCTTTCTTCAGCAGAAGAAGGAGCCGGGCGCAGCTATTATCAATTTTACAGTTGAATGGGGATGATAGGATGGAAGGGGGATGGGACCATATTGGGTAGGGGGGCACTTAGCCTGCATTGCCCTGGGAACCTTTGGTCTGGTTCAAATGTTGGGACACTTTAGGAAACAGGCTCAGCACAGAGGCCCGTACTTCCCTCGAGGAAGGATCAGCACTGAGGAGGTGGCCCTTTGTTTAGCTCTGTCTGGTTCTTCATCGAGTTTTCAGGAAACTTGCCAAGAGCCACGCTGAGTTTGCAGCCATTGTCTGGGCCCCTCTTGCTCTCTTTTTATGGGATGGTTTATGTCTGCTCCTCTGCCCTGGGAGGGAACCCTCACAAGAGTTGCTAAGCAGCTGCTGGAGGCTTTCTGTTTTAAGCTGGGACGCTATTGTCTCTCTCTTTATTTCCCATAAGGAGCCATGACCCAGGTGGTTACAAAACTGCCGCCTGGTCTGCAGCGTTATTGGTCCGGAAAAGGGCAAAGAGCAAACAGAACCATCAAACCACATGAGGAGCAGGTGAGGGGGCTCAGAGCCTGTCGTTAACAACCGCGACAAAGCCTGGGCCTTCTGCCCTTGTGTGCGCACGACGCCCCTGCAAGTGCACCACCACCGCTCGGGACCTGACCTCCCCGAGCACGGGTACAGCTTCTCCTGCGGGGACCTGCAGGCTCACACATGTTTCCCCAGGGGCTTTGAAGGGCTGCTTTTCACCCAAGCTTCAGAATCAGGGAAACCACTCCCCAAGGGGCTTGACATAGCATTGGCTTGAACGCCTGGAAAACCTTCCCCCCAAACCTTCCTCCCCTCTGCTGCTTGTCTCTAACTGAACCGTTTCTAAGGCAATTGTAGCTACATAGTTTCTTTTTTTCCCCTACACTTAATCACGTTCCTTGTTAGAAAAAAATTTAGAAAATAGAGATATGAAAAAAAAAATCCACCCTACACTCAAAGATAACCATTGTCAGCATTCTGAAATATTCCTTCTGGACTTTCTCCCTCTCTCTGCATGTATGTGTGTGTGTATATATATATACATAGCATATAAAATCAGGGTTTCTCAACCTTGGCGACATGTTGGGCGGGATAAGTCTCTGTTGTAGGGGCTGCTCTGCACATTGTGTTAATAGGATATTCAGCGACATCCCTGGTCTCTCTTCCCACTGGACGCCAGTAGCACAGCCACCACCATCCATGATAACCTAACACATCTCCGGATATTGCCAAGTGTCCCTGGAGGGGCAAAATCACCGTTGGTTTAAAATCACTGCTCTCTCTCTCTCTCTCTCACACACACACACATTTACTAAATAGAATCACATAAATACTGTCTTGCCTTTTTTGAAAAATTTCCTATGCCATGACCTCTTTCCATTGTCAACGATTAGGAATCTACACCATTACTTGCAATTTGAGCTCTCCATCAGTTGGGCTCACATGTGAAGTATTTCTTATCACCAATCTCGCATTATTAGACATTGTGTATGAAACTGGAATTATACGGCACGCCCTGCGTTATAAGCTGCTTTTAAAATTTGAGATACTATGAACATCTTTCCACGTCACAGCCGTGGGATGTTGACCAAGTGACTCCACTTCTCTGAACCTTCATGTCCTCACCTGCGGGATGGGGACGTACCGTGAGAATGACAAGGACGAGTGTCACGTGCTTAGCGCAGTGCCTGGTGCACACAGCGCCCGTAACACAGGGCCACAGCGGTACATATGTCCTTGTTATGATCGTGGTTTTTAAATGACTTTTCTCAGCCATCCCTCCTATGGAGACACCATACATTATTAAATTAGTTTTTATAGTTGGACTTTTAGGTGGTTTCCAAATTTCCATTGTTATAAATCACCCTGCAACGAATATAATCATGTATAGTTTCCACTGACGTCTTGGGAAATTAGTGAAAGAGAATAAGCCAACCCACCTATTCTAACCTGGGACGTGCGAAGCGAAAGAAAAATCATTTTCTTCATGGCCCAGTTTTAAAAAGATCTTTTCCCCCTTCTCCCCTGTCCCTACCCCGTCTGGCTCCGCCAGGCACCAGCTTACCTGGTCCTGAGTCCCAGCGCTCACCGCGGGGCCGGGCTCCTAGGCCAAACCCTGGTGGGATTTTCACTGCTCTCTGTCAAGCCCAAGCCTCCTTCTTTCTGCCTTGAGACCACTCAGGCTTCTGTCACCTGCGAGATTCCCCCTCTATTCTTTTCTGTTTGTTTTTTTAAGTCATGGATGTGTAATATTTGAGGCACACAATGCGTATGTGTGTGAAAACATATTTGTACAGTTTAAAGAGCAATAACAAAATCAATACCCCTGTGTCCACCACCTAGGCGAAGACACAGAACCATCAATACCCAGAAGCACCCACCCATGTGCCTGTCTCTCCTGCAAGGGGGTCTGGTGTCGAAGGGGAGGGTCCCCTGGGAACAGTGGAGTCACTAAACCAGATTTCACCTTGAGTTCCACCCCAGCTGGGCCCTCTGTGGCTTAACTCCAAGAGCTTCAGTTTCCCTGTCTTTGGAATAGAAGATTGTCCTACAGATTAGATGAGATGCTTCTTTGGATAAACCCTGAGTCCTGTGCTTGGCACCACGGAGGTGTCCAAAGCACAGTAGCTATTGTTTTCATTATGATGGAGAGTTTCTGGAACAGGAGATTTACAGACATTGCTCTCGCCTGGCTCTGCCAGCCCTTAGCTCTGGGATCCCAGGCAAGGCGAGGCCTAGGCCTCAGTGTTCTCTGGTGGGAAGGGAAGAGGCCGGACTCACTAGAAAATCTCTACCTTCCTTTCCAGCCCTGGCGCTATGTGATTCTCCTAATTACTAAGCCAAGGAAAACGGATTATGATGAAGCAAGAACTTAATACAAGGGCTCCGTAAACAGTGCTCCTAGCCAGGTCCTAGAGAGAGACAATGTGGCTGGCCCAAGGTCACGTGGCCAGAAGGGAATAATCTGGTGAATAATGATGACAATTTAAACATTTTTTCTGAGGGACTCTGTGTTACAAGCTGTACATGGGTCATTTTATTTAACTCTGAAGACAACCCTACCTGATAGATTCTATTTTTATGCCTATTTTACAGATACGGAACTGAGGCTCAGAGAGGCTGTGTGGCTTCTCCAAGGTCACACAGTGCTAGTCCTTTCGATCTATAAGCCTGTGCTCTTCTCAGACATGTACCCGCACGGCCTGGGGATCTTGTAGAAATGCAGATTCCGATTCAGCTGCGCTGGGGTGTGGCCTGAGAGGCCTTCCTAACACATTCCCAGGTGACGCTGATGCTGGTGGCCTTCTGCTCACCCTTTGAGCAGGGAGGCTCAGCCACTGTCCCACCCTCCAGGGGCCAAGCCAGGAAGGGACTCGAGGTCTTCAGACGCCTTGGTTTCAGTGAACATAAACTTCCTGGCCGTTTTTATTAAATCCCAGGAAAAGAAAAATGAGGGCACCACACGCTCGCCAAACATGGCTGCTTCTGGGTCAGACATTCCTAAAGGGAAACACTTCCTGTTGACAAGAAGAAGTTTCTAGTTTCTCCCTCTGGCAATGTTTATTTCTTCCAGAATTCAGCTGAAATCTCTGCTTCGTATCTCGAACTACAGAGGACAGTGACTCGGACAAGAACTCACCATTGACTTTTAGGCACGCACATTTACGGCAGCGTTGGGCCACCCGCCGTTCAGAGGTGTGCTGTGAAATTCCAATCACCACGTGACATTTATTTTGGCTACCGTTAAGCTAAGGGTCGGTGCTTCATCCTCTTAGTTATGCTAGTCTGGGAGGGGATTTGCATACAGGCTACTTCCAGAAAGGAAGCCTTACAGTGTATGTGTATGTGTAGAGTCCAAAAGGAGATGCAAAATATTTATTTTTCCCAACAAGTCATCATTTGGTCCATAAAAATGGGCATTTGGAAGCCCCTCAGGGCTCTGGTCTCCCTGGACCCCCTCCTCCCACCTCACACCCGACCCTAGTGGTGCTGACGTCCCTGAATCATTTTTCCACCTCTCTGCACTCCCCTCCCAGGGCCCCGGGTCCATGCTGAAATAGTGGCAGCAACCCTGTCTTCCAGAGTCTTCCGAGACACTGCTGATGTCACCTCTGCAATATTCCACGCAGTGAGCAGGAGAAGGCGGACACGGTGGGGTGGAACAGGGTCCGGCTCACCCTAAGCAGCAGGGAGGAGGAATGGCCCAGCGTTCAACCAGCCCTAACAGAGGAGGGTGGTTACAGTGCTCACGAGAATGTTCGCCTGATGAATACATAAACGGGCAAGGTTACGGTGGGAAATACCCCCCAGACCTGACATTGTGCTACAAGGTGACAGAATGACCACGTGACAACGGCAGATGCATCGTAAGAGCCGCAGATGCCGTTATCCTGAGGAAAGCATGGGTTATAATTGTTGCTGAGCACTTTAGCATGGACTTAAGTCTTTCAAGTTTTAGTTTCATCAAGTGTACCTTAAGACCTCCAAGCCTTTGGTCAGTTTTCACTGCTTTCGGTGTAAGCTGTCGAGTTCAAAAAGGCCTTCAGTGAATGAAGGCAGCGCAGAAATACCCACAGAGCCTGTGACCTGCTTGGTCACACGGGGCCTCGCCCTTAGAGGGGCCCTGCGCTTGATATGATGCTCTGCGCATGCCATCTAGAAATTCACAATGGTCTTTGAACAAGGGGCCCACATTTTCATTTGTACTGGGCCCTGCAAATTAGCTAGCCAGTCCTGAGTACCAAGGACAGTCCCTGGGTTTCTCAGACTTCGCTTTCTTTTCCTTCCAATTAAAAGAAAACTTCAAGTCTGTTCCTGGTAATGGCAAACCATCCAAAACCAGGATCTGGACTGACAGCTGCAAGCTTGGGCAGCCTGGAGGGAGGAATTCCCCTCCCTATGCCAGGACTTTCTGGAAAAGGTCTCTGGAAAAGGGGGTCCATGGAGGGTCCCAGCTCTGCACCTTCAGCTGTTTTAACTAGGAATCAGGGAGTCCTGTGACGTCCCACACTCTGGTGGCAATATTTGTCCCTCTGCCAGAAGTACATGACTTAAACTTCTCTGTCTCCTGGTGTTAGGGAAGCCGTTCCGTTCTGTGCAATTTGGCCTGAGTTGAATGGATATTCACTACGTGCAGAAGGGCACTGCGTTAGGCCCAGCAAGAGAAGGGACTAGTGGTGCGGTATGAAGACACATTGTCCCACCGCTTTAAAGGACATTATTGGGACAGGACTGGGGGAGATTTGAGTTTGGACTGTATATTAGATAATATTATTGTATTGATGTTTATTTTCTTGGAATTTGTGTTTATGTAGGAGAATGCTCCCTGTTCTAATAGACGCATTCTAAATAATTTACATTTTAAAGAATTTCATGAAGTCTGCAACTTACTTTCAAATAATTTATATATATTTACATAAAAGTTTCCCTCTGAAGACTCTTTAGATTCTAAAGCCTAAAGACTCTGTCTTTAATAATGGATTTATCGTTAATTGCGCAACACGGGAGCATAAGGTTTGAGTTATCTCTATTGCATGTTGACTTTATTCCGTGTTGACTGTGAAAGTTGGCAGTCATTTATTTATTAATGAAAACCGATAAGTGAGCACGATTACCACTTCGTATCGATCTAACTTTATCAGAGGAGATTCAGGATTCTTCACATGGACTAGTGTGCCAATAAAAACAAACTCCCTCTGAGAAAATAAAAATAAAAAATAAAGATTGTCTCTCAATCTATATCCATACGCCTATCTATTTTATAGAGAGAGAGACGCAGAAGAGAAAGGGAGGAGAGAGAGGAGGGAACAGGGAGACAAAGCAATTGTGGGGAAATGTTATCGATTGGTGGGGCTGGCTAAATGTACATATATTCTTTCAGTTTTTCTTTGGTTGGAAATTCTTCTACACAGCACTTAGAAGGGGAGAAGTATGCTATCTCCCCTAATGAAGCTGTCGTCACTGCACGACAAGATGCTGTCTGTCACCTTAGTTTGACTTCCCCTAGAAGCAGAGCCTGAGGTAAAGGTTCAGGTGTAGCTCGTTTATTTGGGGGGTGACCTGAGATGGGAGAAGGCAGCCCACAAGGAGAACGCCACCCAGTCTGCCATTGCTGAGAGGCATGGGGACTTCCCCACCCTGGGGGACTCTGGAGTCAAGTAGAATGTCTCAGGTGAGAGCCAGGGTGTTTATCCCCAGGGCAGTCAGAGGTTAGGGGCTGCTCCTGTGGGTGCGACAGACAGAGGAGGTCCCGGGCAGGGGGCACCCAGGCTGGGCGCAGCACTGGTAAGGCCTGGCGTCGGCTCCACCTGATCCATCCATTCAGTTATTCCACCCATTTCTATCACGTGTCCACACAGGGCCAGGCCCTGTGCTAGGTGCTGGGGAAATAGTCCTCATTAAAACAGACACAACTGAGGTATCAATTTACCAGACTTCAAACTTTATTACAAGGCTGTAGTAATCAAATCAGCTTGGTACTGGCACAAAAACAGAGCCATTGATCAGTGGAACAGAACTGAGAACCCAGATATAAAACCATCCTCATATAGCCACCTAATCTTTGACAAAGCAGACAAAAACATACACTGGGGAAAAGAACCCTTATTCAATAAATGGTGCTGGGAAAACTGGATAGCCACATGTAGAAGACTGAATCAGGACCCACACCTTTCACCTCTCACAACAATCAAACTCATGCTGGGTAACAGACGTAAACCTAAGGAGTGAAACTATTAGAATTCTAGAGGAAAATGTTGGAAATACTCTTCTAGACATTGGCCTAGGCAAAGAATTTATGAAGAAGACCTCAAAGGCAATCACAGCAACAACCAAAATAAATAAATGGGACCTGACCAAATTAAAAAGCTTCTGCACAGCCAAAGCAACTGTCACAAGAGCAAACAGACAACCTACAGAATGGGAGAAAATTTTTGCATGCTACAAATCCGATAAAGGGCTGATAACTAGAATCTATTTAGAACTCAGGAAAATCAGCAAGAAAAAATCAAACAACCCTATCAAAAAGTGGGCAAAGGACATGAATAGAAACTTTTCAAAAGAAGACAGAATAATGGCCAAGAAACATATGAAAAAATGCTCAACATCTCTAATCATCAGGGAAATGCAAATCAAAACCACAGTGAGATATCACTTATCTCCAGTGAGAATGGCCTTTATCAAAAAGTCCCAAAACAATAAATATTGGTGTGGATGTGGAGAGATAGGAACACTCATACACTGCTGGTGGGACTGCAAACTAGTGCAACCTCTGTGGAAACCAATATGGAGATACCTTAAAGAGATACAAGTAGAATTACCATTTGATCCAGCAATCCCATTACTGGGCATCTACCCAAAAGAACAAAAGACATTCTATAAAAAAGACACCTGCACCCGAATGCTTATAGCAGCACAATTCACAATTGCAAAGATGCGGAAACAACCCAGGTGTCCCTCAATACATGAATGGATTAATAAAATGTGGTATAATTATACCATGGAGTACTATTCAGCTTTAAGAAACAATGGTGATATAGCACCTCTTGTATTCTCCTGGATAGAGCTGGAACACATTCTACTAAGCAAAGTATCCCAAGAATGGAAAAATAAGCACCACGTGTACTCACCATCAAATTGGTCTCACTGATCAACACCTAAGTGAACATACAGGAATAACATTTATCGGGTGTTGGGCAGATGGGAGGGGGGAGGAGGGGACGGGTATATACATACATAATGAGTGCGATGCGCACCATCTGGGGGACGGACACACTTGAAGCTCTGACTTGGGAGAGGAGAGTGAAAAGGGCAACATACGTAACCTAAACATCTGTACCCCCATAATATGCTGAACTAAAAAAAAAAAAAAAAAAAAAAAAGACAGACACAACCCTGCTCCCACAGGAGAATGAGAACAAATGGGGAAAACAAACTAACAAAAAACCAGGTAAAGAAGAATTTACAACAGTGGGGAAATGACAAGTCATCCATTTCCTCATCAAACTTTCAGCAAGCACCTGTTAGGTGTTGGTCGAAATTCTAGGCAGAGGGGACCCATAGATGAAACCAGAATTTCAGGTCCTCAAGCACCTCACAGATATATGTATATTTTTAAGGAAAACAATCTAATCAAAGTCCTCACTGTTCCAGCGGGGTGAGGCATTGAAATCTGGCTGCTGGGACATCTAACGAATGGGCCCACTGTCCCTCCCTTCCCACCCCCCCTTCCTCCCAGGTGCTAACTCTGGCCTGTGAACTGACCCAGAGGAACATCCTTCCATGAATGGAATTTACTCCTGAAACCAGAGCTGCAGCAGGACACACTCTGACATTGTGAGTCCCATGTACTCCTGGGTTTTGTGGTGCCTCTAAGAGCCCTGACATACCCCAGAGGCAGAAGGGAGACCCAGGGCCCACCTGTGGAAATCATACCACCTCCAGTTCTGCCCAGCTACCTCGGACATTCCCAAACACTGCCCCCTGGTCATCCAAAAATAGAGACATCCACAAAATCTGGTTCAATTCCTTCCTAAACATCAAACGAGTGATTTGTACAAGATGCGTCATTAACTGATGCCAGCAGTATGTTGTGTGATTTCAGCATCAAATATACTGCTTTTTCATCATAGTGTCTATCGGGCAACAAAGACAGAGATGAGGTGTGGCACACGTTATACAGACATCAAATGGGCTTTGGGGAGTTGCTGCTGTTTAAAAAAACAAAGAAGCCGGCACAGTGGTGCCTGTAGTCCCAGCTACTCCAGAGGCTGAGGCAGGAGGATCGCTTGAGCCCAGGAATTCAAGGTTGCAGCGAGCTATGATTGCACTCCAGCCTGGGCAACATGGAGAGACTCTATCTCTAAAATATACAAAATTAATAAATCTACAAAAACAAGAGATGAGAGTTAGAGCTTTGAGGATTACAGACCTATTTTTCTGAGCTTCTTTTTCTAACTTGGTGTGGAGTGAATCCTTTTCACTGGGTCAAGTCTTTATTGCTTTCCTGTAATGTGGATGAGAGCAGAACTAGCACTTTTTAAGGAGCAGCCTGGGAAGGCTGTCCATCAGGGCGGTGTGCTGGTTTCTGAATGGTGCCAGGCTGATGGCAGCAGAAACCAAGCCTGGACATCGGCTCAATCCTGCCTTCCATTGCACAGGGTCTGGGTGGCCCGTACCCAATATTGCCAAGGCTCAAGATCCTCTAAAAGCCTCTTTTTTCCTCTTTTGCAGATAAACCAACTGTGGGTCCTGTGGCTCTGCGCCTGTCTAGGTTAGGCTCCTTGGAGCTCTCAGGGCCACCCATGCCCATGAAGCTGGCTCAGGCCCCTCATCTCTGTCCTGATGGTGACAGCAACTCCTAGCTGGCCTGAGCCCCTCCATGCAGCAGTCTCAGGGAGCCTCCTAAAAGCATGTCTACCGATGGGGGCTCCTCTGCCCAAGGCCACAGGCTTCTCCCTGTGCTCCTCAGGAGGAAGCCCTTACTCCCTGGCACAGCCTCAAAGCCTCCCACCAGTGCTGCAGCTCCCCTGTCCCCCAGCTCTGCACCCTGGCACAGCAAACTGCCTGCTGCATCTCTAACAAATCAAGACGTCCGCAAATGCTGTTCACTCTGCCTGGAAAGGACTTCTTCCTTTCCATCCTTCACTCCTTCCCAAACCCCTCATTTTACTGAACCCATTTTTCCTCCTCTCTCTAGACTTCGCTTAGAGGCCACCTACCCCAGCTAGCCTTGCCTGCCCCTGCCACTCAGGCGAGCTGCTCCCTACAGGCTCCCCGCCACTGTAGCCAGTCTTATCCTTAACTGCCCACATCTCACAGAGCTCCCAGGGTGGAACACAGGCTCAGAAAATGCGTGCAGGATAAATGGATGAGTAAATCAATGGCCGTTTGTTAGGCACTCAGTCCACCGCTCAAAGAGGGTGCCCTGTCAGTGCTGTGCACAGTGGGGTCCATCCGCAGGTGCTGCTCGGCAACTGGGGGTTACCACTTGGCAACAAATTAAGTGGAGACATTGAGTGTTCAGAAACTTGTAAAGCAATTTAACTGAGTACTTTTATGTCTACTGAATCTAATAGTAAAAAATATTGAGCTCGTATTTTGTACACTTTTGTTTTTTTCTATTAATTAATTTTGATTACGTTTTAGGAATGCATTGGTCTGCAATGAATTAGAAATCTACAAAACTGACCCTTTGCAGTGTTATACACTCCTCCTGGGGCAACAATACAAAAGTGTGTGGGGTTTGTAGGTGTGGGGGGGTATGTTTGCCGGGGGGCAATAGGAAAGGGAAGGATAAGAAGGTAAACCTGGTTAAATCTGCGTTTGCAGGGAATGTTTTCTGTAAGATACCGTCAAAAAACTTTCTCAGAATCAAACAAGCCAGAGAATAAACAGCTCATAGAACAGTCTTCTGAACCAGAGCCCTCAAAGGGGAATAAATTGCAGCTACTAAGATCATCCTATTCATCTAACTGACCCACAGTCCTGTGTACGCAGGGGCCCACACCATCAAAATGTGTCCTTCTCAAAACAAACAAACAAAACCCAAACCCCGAAATTTTAATAAATGGATGTTTATCTTGGATGCAAAAAAAGAAAAAAGTGTTCTCACCCATGCCAGAGACACGATTTCTAAATTTGTTTCCTAACTTTCCCTAAATCTGGCTTCCATTAGAGAACTATTTCCCAAATTAACCTCTGTGCCCTCTCAAGTAAGGAATGCGAGAGATTTCTAACAGCTATTTTCTCCTGTTCCGAACACGCCATGTGTGTTTAACAGGAGGCAGTGATGTCTAGGCCGGGAGTGGTAGTGAAGGGATCAGTTTAGCAACTGTTCTTTGAAAATCTGCAGGTTTTTTCAACGAGGGGCACCTCTTTTCTCCCCAAGAGGTCTCTTGCGTTGCTATCCTGAGGCAAATGTTTAATTGATGCTAAGGAATTTCACATTAAATCACCTTCCAAGTGCCGGGCAAGTGTAAAAACGACATCTGTGGGACTCACAGATGACGTGACGGGAGACCAGGGTAGCGACTGAACTTCGTGTTTGTGAGGAGAGATCGCATAAGTCACTGGTGGCCCCGGCAACACCGAATTACCGTTCTCCACACCTGTTAAGGAACAGGTCAAAAAATAAGGTGGTGATCACATATTCGAAGCCCACAATTTGAGGCCCCAGAAATAGTTTTCTTAGCCATGGCCTCTAGAACCAGACACATTGGGTTATTTCTCTGCAGGCAGAGCTAAACACAAGTCAGTGGAAAAGTTGAGGGTTCAAGGTGTTATTTCAGAAACTATGAACCAAGCTTCCGACTTGGGCATTTTAGGTAAACAGACACAGGCCGCGAGCTTATAATCAGAAGCCCTCCTTCTCTATATAGACTGCCAAAACGCTGCCATATTTTCCTCTCTGTCGCCATAACCTAGATCCACACCCTTCTATGCGCACTCTGGGCTTGGCGTGGGACTTGATTTGATCAATGGGACAACAGCAAATGTGGCCCAAGTGGAGATTTGAATTGTGCTTGCACCTTGGTGCCTGTCCTCATTTGCTGCTCTTGGGAACCCTGTGTCCAGCAGGTGAACAAGCCCGAGTTGGCTTCTGGAGTCTGAGACTCCATGTGGTGCAGAGCTGAGCCCTCCGAGCTGAAGCCCTGCAAGACCAATGAGCCTGCTGAAAGCCGGCTATGTGAGTGAGGCCAGGCTAGATCATGCAGCCCCACCAAGCCACCTGCTGACCACACAGAGTAGCCACACAGCCCCTGCAAGAAGAACCACTCAACTGTCCCACAGGATCATGGAAAATAATAACTGTTTGTTGTTTTCAGCCTACAATAAGGTGATTTGCTACGTAGCAAGAGCCAACTGATATGCATTCATTTATTCATTCATCCATTTGTTTATTTAACAAGATATATGTATACACACACACACACACACACACACACACACACACATATTTTGAGCTCCTTCTGTTGGATAATTGTGCCAGGCATACAGGCAAATAAGAGGCCATGAGCCCCTTGAAGCTGAGGATGTAGCTTGCTTGTCTCTGAATCCTGGGCCTAGTACACTCTGCTGTATAGGAGGTGCTCAAAAACTTTATCTAATAAACACACAAATTGGAATAAATCCCAAGGGGACAATTATAGATCTCAAGCTTTAAAAGTGCAGATTGCTTGACTCAGCAATTCCACTTCCGAGAATTTAATGTAAGGAAATATCTGCAGGACGTGTGCAAACAATTTAATTACAAGAATGTCCTATCACAGCCTTGTTTACAATGGCTTCATTTTGTTTGGTTGAAAACACATTGGTTGCAACAGCAGTTTAGTCTGTATGACAGTTTGGCTGAAGAGAATATTGCCTGTTGTGGATGTAGGTAATTTTGATCCACTGTGGTGTAGCTTTATGACTTTTTTGTATTTTTAGACAAAAGAATTTAAATATTTTTAAGAAATTTCGAGATTTTATTTGCTCTACTTCAAAAATTTCTGATTTCCTTTCAGCTAATTAAACATGCTCTAGCTGCTAATAACAAGTAAAATATGTGTTTTATGTTTATCAACAAGAAGTTGGTTAAACTGCAGGACAAGCACAAGACGGACGCTCATCATTACATCAATATGTGATAGGGTAGAGACAAGATAGATATCTCTGTTTACATCCAAAGGTGCTATTATATTAATCAGGGTTCTCCAGAGAAATAGAATCGCATTAGGAAAGGTCTGTGCCAATATTCTAACAATGATCATCTCTGGGAAGCTCTGACGATATTTGGTCTGTCTCCTTTCTTGTTGTCTGGTTTTTCTGTTTTGCCTGAGAAGAGAAGGCATTGCTACTGAAAAAATATAAATAAATAAAGGGAACAAAGAATTAAGGAAAATAACCCTTTCGATGCCCTTCAGGCAAAGACCACCCAGGAACACACCTGCTTTCGAACAAGTTGGTCTTATTACTGGCTGCAGCTACGGAGAATGGACATCATGGGAGCCGTGGGGGTCTCGGTTAGAGGGTGTTAGAAAGAACCTAGTCCAGGATTTGGGCTTTGCTTGGGTAATTTGAGGGAAGGTGTAAGGAAGCAGGCTCTCCGTAGATTGGGTGCTGTCAGAAAGCAGGGGCAATTCTATGACTTAGCATTAGCATAAATCTTATCTATATGGAAGGCAGACTAAAGCAAGGATAAAGCTATAATTGATAAAGAAGCAGCAGTCACTCATGTTAGGTGAGAGAGAGACATGTTTGGTATTTCATGGGTTACACAGTGACCTTTTTGGTTTACTTTATCCTGGTTGCAAAGTGACCTTGTCTGATGTCAATGTTCTATGAGATTCTGCCCAACAGGAAAACATCATGGCCTTGCTGTGAGTATCAGACCAGTTCCTGGGTGTCAGAGGTTGCTTTTTTCCCTTCTCTGCCTGCATAGGGATAAGAATAGGAACTTTGTTTGCACTGAAAAAAAAAAAAAAATCTGGGTAGACTCTTTATTTTCTATAACTGGTACTTCTGCTGTTTATTTAACCATGTTTTCCTGAAACTATTTATTTAGCAAACTGAACCAAGATTAGTTTTTTAATCAGCAGTGCACATATCATAAATTTCGAGCACTCTATCCAAGACATGAACTGATGAACAATAGAGTTGTTTCCATCTTTTAGGCGATGGTTGCTTAGGTTGCTTCCTTCTTAGTCTAATCCCAAACCAAGGCATAACTGATTGGAAATATGGAGACATTGAAAAGAAGAAAACAAACAAAAACTTTAGATTAGAAAAAAAAAAAAATGATGATCTTGCTGAAAGATGAATAAAAAATTAGAAAATCATTCCAGGCACAATTTCCCCTTGGCAAACAAAAATTTCCTTCTTGTATAAACATAATGACTGAGAATTTTCATTACCAACGAATTCAACATTCCAACCACACTGACGGCTTAATCAATTTGCTTTCGGCCAAATTGCTCTTGACCAAATCGTCTGCTATGATATATAACAGTATAACATTGGAAATAACCTAAACATCCAACAAGAGGGTTACTAAAGAAAGCCAAATAAATCATGGTGCATCGATACAACAAATGTCATGTATTCACTTAAAGCAACGTCCATATACATTTCTTTCGAAAGGAATAAATGAACGCTTCCAAGCATTTAAGAAAAGAGTTACATTTACAAATAAGCCCAATTTAGTTATGACCATGCAGCCAACTCTGGGAATTTGACCAGTAGGAACGGACCCTCTTTTCTCTCAAAAATCACCCATGTTTCCACTGTTTGTTCAGGTCATCAAACCTAATATTTCCAAACTATTCTTTGCTGGCTTTTTTAGAATATAAGCATCAAGCGGAAAGCAAATCTACTCAGTTCCAAAATGGTGGGGGTGATTCCAAGGACATATGACCTGGTCTAGTGTCCAGGAAGAAGAGGCTAAACATCAGTTCACATCAACCCAGGAGCAAAGCACTTTCTGCCTGGGAGTGATTTTACTCTTTAAGCCTTCATGTCCTCCTCCTGGACTTTGCTTAAAAAAAATTTTTTTTGAACAGCTTTATTGAGATATAAATGACATGTAATAAACTGCGCATATTTAAAGCATGCAATGTGATGAGTTTTGATATATTCATACGTCCATGTAGTTACAACCACAAGGAAGATAATGGACACAGCTGTTGCCTCCAAAAGTGGCCTCCTGCCCCTCTAATCCTTCCTTTCCACCTCCTTTCCACCTCCCCTTCAGGCAACCACTGATCTGCTTTCTGTCACTACAGATCAGTTTGCATTTTGTAGAGTTTTCTATGGTTGGCAACCCTTGGTAACTTTCGATCGCTGAGTAGCAGGCTGTTGTATGGACGCAGCACATTTTGTTTATGTGTTTACCAGTTGATGGACACTCAGACTGTCTCCAGTTCGGGGCTATCACACATAAAGCTGCTACGGACGTTCAGGTCTTTGAACGGACATCTGCTTTCCTTTCTCTTGGGCGAATACCTAAGAGTAGAATGGCTGGGTCATAGGGTAAGTGTATGTTTAACTTTTAAAGAAACTGCCTAACTGCTCTCCGAAGTGCTGGTACCATTTTACGTTCCCATCCGCAGGGTGTGAGGGTCTGGACTTTGTTTTAAGCCCAGACGGAAGCCTGCAGGAGGGCCGCTCGTTACATAAGCATCTTTAGGAGGGGACCCCGGAGGCGGGGGAACACGACGCTTGTGCAGGAATCAGGGAAGGCCCCCCAGGAAATGAGGGCGACCGGTCTCTCACCAGAGAGTTGGTGGGCTCTGAACCTATTCCATGCTTTCTTTGTTCCAGCCTGGGGAGTGGGGGTGGAAGTGGGGAGGGAAAGAATTTCAATGAGCTGCTTTTGACTTGAAGCAATTTTGTTGGTTTCAATAAATATTTGTTGAATTAATCCGTGCCAAGGAAGGCCAAAGGGAAGAGGCGTAGGGCTGAGGTTAGAAGTGAGAGACCCTGAAGAGCTGGCGGAGGAGGGAGAGTGGGAGAGGCTTAGCTGGGTGGACAGCGATTCTCATTTTACAAGTTGCCCAGTATGGAGATTGCAGCCTTTTCAGTGCTGGGGAAACGGCATCCCTAAGGCTTGCATTCTAAATTCTGCAAAAACAAATTGCTCTTTTAAAAATCTCACAGTTAAAGAGCTCTTTGGTGTTTCTTGAACATGCGGTCAGGGAGTTTTCTGGTGGGAATCCTTGATTGTATTTAACAAAATGAACCAGATGTGGAAGCTACTTGAAAGGACCTGGCACCCCTCAGGCTACCTTCTCATGGCTTGTCTTCTTTCCTGCCTGATTTCCAGACCCTCTGAACCGACAGTCTTCATTTCACTCCGTCGTCACCTGCTTAGCCTCTGCCATTTGTTGCAATTGCCAGCTCTGGGATTCTTGCTGGCTTCCTGGTTGCTAAATCCAACAGCCTTTTCTCAGATCTTGTTCTCCTGGTCTCGTGGCAGCATTTGGCCTTGCCACCCACCTGATACTTCTAGATGGTTCCCTTTGCAAGGTCTGCACAGCACTGTTGTCCTGCCTAGTTCTCCTGCCACAGGTCGCCTTCCCTGGGGCGCCGTCTCTGAGACGGAGATGCTCAGGGAGCGCTGTCAGCACCCCCGTGTTAGGAGGGGAGGGAAGCAGGCGGAGCGGAGGGAGAAGGGAGCTGGGAGGAGTCTCAGCAAAGGCCTCAGCCGGCCCGCGGGGAGCTGGGAGCTGGGACAGCCATTCGGAGTGTCGAGGAGGAGCAAAAGAGTCAGATGTCTACCCTCCCCTTGATCTCCCGCTGGAGCGGGGCTGCCCCAGACCGAGGCAAGGCTCTGGGTGAAGCAGTGTCCTCCGGCCACAGGCCATTCTGCCAGCACGCCCGCACCGGGGGGAGCCAGCTCTTCCCGGAAGGGGGATCTGGGCAGCACATTACAGTGTCCACGACACCTTCCTTGTCTCCAGAAGTTCCTTCCCTGGCAGAGGTCCCCACTTCACTATGGCCTCATAGAACCTGCTCGTCTCTACTTACAGTCTCCTTTCTGTGAAGCACTAATAAAAGAAGAACAGCAGCTAACATTTATTGGGTGGGTACTATGAGTAGATACCAGACGTCGTGCTGAGCAAGCGCTGCCAATAGATTATCTCATTTAGGTTCACAGACAGCCAGTGGCATCAGGGGGTATGAAGACTCCATTTTGTATCCAAGGAAAGTGCCAGAAGAGTCTTCCTAAAATAACTATTTCTGCCACGTCGCCTCCTAGCTCAAGGATCTTCTTTAGCTCCCAATTACTCTCCATATCACTCTGCCCTGAGCTTCCCTTTTCACAATTCCTTTTCTACTCCTGCCAAACCCACCCCTTCACTAGGACCTTAACCTGGTCTGCTTCAACCTGCTTCCAGACTAGCTGGGTTCAGTTCCTGACCACGTTTATACCTTCCTTCTCCATTCATTCATTCACTTACCCACTCGCTCATCTACTGTAGAACTGATACATGCCAGGCTGTGTGCTGGGTGTTGGGGACACAGTGCTGAACAGACACGGCCTGTCCGCCCCTTCAGAATTTCTTAATTTACCAAGGAAGATGATTGGTATTATTCAAATTTGTCAAGTTTGCCAAACGGTTATTTAATTCCAACTTTGACTTAGTACCAAGAGGGGAGCCTCAAGGTGTGCTGAGAGCTTAACAGACATCCAATAAAGAAATACTGGGGACCCGCCACTTGCCGCCACTCTCCCGGCACTGCGGACGCGGCAGCTTGCGTCAATTGCCTCTTGTCCTCACAGTCCACTTTCCTCAAGGGGCCCGATGGAGCGTTTTTGCCTTTCCAAGCCTCCACTTCCTCCTCTGAGCGGCTAAATGCGCATCGTCTCAACTACCCAACCGTATGGAGCTTTGCTTCCTTGTTGCAAAGCGCCGTGTCTCCCAGATACATTTCGAGTCTTATTAATGACAGCCGTGACCTCGCCCGCGCCAGGTATTCCATATGCTCTTGTACTGCTCGACAGTTAGTCACCCCACGATCATCCCTCTTCCTATCAGCATCTCCGTTGTCTTAGGGCCCCAGATGCCAACCCAGAGGTAGGGACTTGAGAGCAAGTGGCTTATTTGGCAGTTGAAAGAAACACAGGCAGGTGGGGGAGTCAGGGAAGGAAAGGCGGTCAATAAAAGGTGTGCCGTCAAGCAAGTCACCCCCAACGGAAGCCAGAGCCTAATCCCACTGGGAAATTCTGGGCAACGGTGTAGAACATGCCTCTCAGAGTCACCGTCTCTGGGGGCTGGGGGTGGGGGTACTTATCCACCATCCCCCTCCAGACATTGGCTGATGGCCTCGTGTGTACGCTGAGTGTGGCACAAAGTCCTGGGCACTGCTGGCCCCGGCGAGGGCAGGGAGAGTGGGCGTCAGCAGCCGGAGAAAGGCCCCAGGTACTGGGGCGTGCCGAAGTGGTGAAGACAGAGGGCCTGCTACTCCCATATTACAGATAAGTAAACTGAGGCTTCCGGAAGTCGGCCCAAGGACACATGGGTAGAAACTATCAGATCAGAGCCACGATAAGCTGGAGTCGTTCTGATTCTAAAAATAAGATAGAATTCCCCTCCAGAGGCACCGTCTGCCCTGCCCTTCGGTAACCCTTACAGCTCTTTGCGCAAGGCTAAGAACCCAGTAGAGACCCCATAGCTGCTTCCTGACTAAAAAGCCTGACCGGTGAGGAGCTTATCAGAACCACAGAATGACAGGCTTTTAAATGTGCCTCCTTCCTTCGCAATGGCAGGTCGGGTCACCCGGCTTCTCAGTAAATCCATGCGCTTCTCAGATCCCTTTTCACTTTATCATCTCTTGGACTTTGAAAATAGAGAAACTGAGGCACACAATCGTTGACAGCTTCCTCTCACAAAGCTGAGGCCAGAACAGGAGTTGCTACTCCTGGGCCTTCAACAAAATTCAAATGCCCATCCAATCCTTTTTTTTCCCCCTCCATGAAATTCCCCTAACTCGATTAAAGAAAAAAAAATCAATCAATTTACATGGTAACAGAAAAGGACAGGGCCCTGTATAAATATTCCCCCATCTGTACCGGAGGGCACGGCCTACACGCTTTGAGAGCACAGCCAAAGGCCCCGGGGATTTGTTTTTCTTTCCCTGACCCCGGGACTCTGATCTCTCACTTAACCTCTGATCCCTTCAATTCAGATAACAGGGAACTGGCAGCTGGGGCTGGGGGCAGCTCTGAGTGTCAGCCCGCTCTGCCCGGCTCATTCCGGCCCTGGAGACGGAACAAAGGGAGGCAGCAGCCCC